>JAQFVV010001527.1:0-63604 GCA_028023455.1 Epiperipatus broadwayi
ATTGGCTTATATAGAGATAAGCTTGAAAAACAAGTGAAATTTCACTTGTCTTTTAAATCTTTGCTTATGATGAGTACATGCTCCTGAAGGTATTACAATAAATACTGTGTTATATACTACTAAAATATTTATTAAAGTATTTAGATTCTAAATTATTATACATTAATTTCAGGTTGTTAAAAATGAGATAAATTCTCTCTCCTGTAATACATGAATTATGAAGTATTATAACTATTTTTCCATTGCCAATTCCATATAATATTAATACTAAGTTTTTTATTAGCATTATAAAAAGTAATAAAGAACATAAATGATATTAATATTTGAATTACTTTTGTATAATTTTAACATCATTTAATAAATCAGATGTACAACAAATGCAAGCCCTGGATAATGCATGGGAAGCAAAGATTGGCTAACATACATATATAAGCTTGAAGGACAAGAAATTCACTTGCTCTTTTAAATCCTTGTTATGGGTAAGTGTGTGTCAACTTACATTAAAAACAGTTTTTGTGTGTAGGCTGATTTACTTTCGAATATATTAAATATGAATCTATAATAAAGATAAAAAAATAATAATAAAGCTTAGATACAATTTTAGAATATGTAATTTGAAACTTTCAGTAAATGCGAAATCTAAAATTGGAATAATCAAATCATTTTTAATTATTTAATTACATGACTTCAAAGCCGAAAAATGTAAACAACTTTTGGCATTTTTTGATATTTGTGCAACTCTCAAGTTTTCGCACTGCTTTGTGAACATGGTTTTAGTTTAATGAAGACAATAAAATCAATGTCCCATAATAGGCTAGATAACGAACGTTTGGATAATTTAAGAAAAGTTAAGCTATATATACCTTCTCAGTACTTCCCAGCAAAGCAGATAAAACTAGAGAAAGTTTATAAAATTTAGATAAATCGTAAAGAAGTAGTAAAAAACTAAAGGTCTAAATTATTATTATTGAGTGTTATTATTTCTTAAGATTTTCTATATTTCATTATTTTATTTGCATAATTTTGATGTGATCCAATATTTTTGGCCCAGATGACGAGAAACTTTACAACTAACACCAGTATAAAAAAGTGTAACGTAAAATTAGGAGTATTTAACGAATGATTACGATTGTTAATACTTTATCTTATATACACATCTTACAGGTAGTTAGTGAAAAGTAGAAAAAAATTTGCCAAAAAGTTCCTTAGATTCTTGAATATTTATAAAATTTATAAAAGCCTCTCTCTTCCAACATTACTTCAAAAATAATGATATAAAAATTCCATTATTTCTTTTCTGATCTGTTTGATATTTATATAAAATTCAACATTTCATTAGCATCATCACGTGCAAAGTTATTATTACGTTTTTTCACCAGAGGGCATGGATGCAGAAGTATGGACAGCAATGGAGGCAATTCAAAGAGAAATGGGATGGTCAAGTTTTCATATGAGAGATGCAAAAAGTAAAATGAAAATGTTTGATAGATTGCAGTTTATGGATAATAAAAGAATAGATAAAATAGTATTTAATTGGGTTATGAGTAAAGGGCAGGTAACAAGATGGGTGAGAAAGGTAATGCGGTATGCAAAAGATTTGAATAAAGAATTTATATCAGTATATTTGTACAAAAGATGGGATGATTGTGTTAAGAGGATTATTGAGTGTTACAGTAGTAAAGAATGGGATAAAAGAATACATTTTTAAATAAAGGCTTGGGAATTAGAGAGATGGAGAAATAGTATGAAGAGTAAAAAGAGTTTAAATATATATAGAAATAAACAGAATATTAGATGTGAGTTAATATATGATAATAGTAAGGAAAGTAGTTTATTGTTTAAGGCTCGAACAGGATCTTTAGCTACAAAAGAATATACATGTAAATGGGAAAATATGGGTGATTTATTTTGTAAATAATGTAAGGAAGAAATTGAAAATATTAGGCATTTGTTAATTGAATGTAAATGTTTGAAAGCAGAAAGGGTACATATAATGAAGTTGTGGAAAAATAAATATGAAAAGAGTGATTATACAGAAAGTGAATTATTGGTTTTTATGCTGGGTTTGGGAAAAGATAAGGGGGATTTAGATATAAAGGTTATAGAGTTGACAAAGATTATGTTGTGGAAATGGGATAGAGCAGATTATGGGTAAATTTAGAGTGGGGAATGTAAAATAAAGTGGCTAACAGGTTTATCTGGGCATAATTGCTGAAATATTCTTGACTTCGTTTAAGGAGAAGCCATAATACATCACATCACATCACATTAAATGTTACTTAAACTTAAGAAAAGGAAACTTCATTGTAATATCGGAAATTCAACATATTGATAAACATTTAATGTTTAATAATAATAATAAAACTCTTATTTCTTACAGTTTCTTTTATCGTCTTATTATTTTTTGTATAAAATAAACTTTATTAATTGCAAATTATATATAAGTTTTAACATATGTATAGGGAAAAAAATGTACATGACATATATATGATCATTAAATTACAAAAATATTGCCCTTGAGAGTAGATAAAATGATTCAGTTTTATGTACACAAGGTTGATATGTATGTGAATGTTTAAATGCATATACATATATATGTATAAACTTTCAGAGAGAAAAAGTTATAAGTTAAATAAATTAAAAAATTTTAAAAGACTGATTCTTTTAAAATTAGTTAGTAAAAGATTTAGAACGAAGATCGTAAAAACATTATTTCCAAAATAAATAATAGTCTAATTAATGAGAATATAATACATCGTTCATGAGATAAAACAATTAAAGAGATTAGATTTAGATTTCCTTTCTGAGATAAACGACAAGCTCTAAAAATAACTCATTAATTAAAGTGAAAAAGATAACGATGTAAATTCTTGTATGGAGATGAAAATGAAAAATCACCTGAGTGAATGGAGAAAGTATTAGCCAATCAATTGCAGGGATTTAAAACAATGAATATTTCAGTACTAATAGGATGAATAAGAGCACACTTGATTCTTGAAGCTTCATCTGTGCACATGGATATATATGTTGGAGCAGATGTCTTCCATGGAATAGTGACTTCAAGTGCAGAGAGCTAACCTCTGAACATGAGAACAGTCATCTAGGACTCTTACAGGTCATACTGATTTAAATTTATTATTTATGTATGCCTTCGGGATTTTTTATGTTTAATGATTGTAAATAGGTAAATGGTTAAATGCCATTAAGGATTGTAAGAAAAAATTATCTAAATATTAACTGTTAGTATTGATTTGTGTTTGTGGAAAGTACACTTTTAGTTTAGCTAAACATAGCAATTGGTGCAGTCACAGTCTTAATTCGGATCATTAGCAAAAATGATGGTTAAATTTAGGTAAAATACTAGGCAATGCTAGTTGCAATCAGTGAATTTGATGTCAGTGGGGCAAGTAATTGGGCCTTGTTGGTTTAATGTATAGAAATCCTTATTCATTAATAAAGTTAAAGATGATAAGTATAAGATTACTTCATTATTATACTTTGCTGGGAGAGGAGTTATTGAGATAGCCAACAGGCTCATTGAAACTCTAACTCCTGAAGATTGTTCATACAATCAGATTAAAGAGGGTTTGTCAAACAATTTTAACCCCAAACCCTCGAGGCATATTGCTAGAATGCAATTCTGAACCTGGAACCAAGTTTGGGATGAAAGTATAAAAGATTATGATAGTGCTCTTCATAACCTAACAAAGAATTGTGTCTATGGATGTATGTAAAACCGTAAAGAAAGAGTGGTCAAAAAGTAATGAAAATAGTGCTAACAGCTATTGTTTTCATAAATGAGAATGTTGAAATAATTGTGAAAAATGGGTGAAAACAATGTAAAAAAAATATAATAATCCCAACAAGGAAAATAAAAGTCATAAACATTCATATCAGTGTCAGCCAATTCAGCATATCAATATAAAAAAATGTCTACCAAAGATGACAAAATTATGTTAAAACAAAAGCTGTGTGCTCAATATCTATGAAAATGGTCAGGGGTGGGGGTGCATCATTGATATCAGTCCACAATTAGTATACTGTTACTTCAAGTGTAGGAAAAGCCCAGTATGAAAAAAGCTAACCTAAAGGCATTAGAATGGCAACACCATTACAATAAAGAGCACAGTTGTAGCACCAATATGTGAAAATCAGGGCAAAAAAATGTACTATAACTATGTGTAGTACTTGCCCCTATCAACTCCATATTACGATGAGACTGGTTCAGCAAAATAGGAGTAAAACTAGCAATTACTGAAATAATTAATAGCCCCAAGAGACAAAAACTTTCCGAGGGGGTTAAGATTAATTTGGTTAAACTAGATATACTTGGCGAGCACAAACATTTCCAGCAGCCAATAATTAACAAACACAGGTCAAAAAAAATCCATGATGACCAGAAACATAAGGAAACTAAGTACAAAGATGTAATGAAATCAACAGTAAAATGAAATTGTAGCTTATTGGACCACCGAAGATAACGGCTACAAATGGATTATGAAGCACATTTGAGAAGGCTGTGTGGAAGCAATGTCATAATTTCCTTCACAAAAAACTATGGAATGCTTAGAAGCTCAGAAACAATTGTCAGTATGCAAAGGCTGCATTATGAAAGGCGATTGTACGCTGATTCCAGTCAAGGGTAGGCAGCATATAGTAAAGTGGCTGCATAATAATCAGCGAGACATCGGCAGAGCTAAAGCTGTAGTTGTGTCTGGTGGCCAGATATTAGTGTAGATCTGAGGTAAAATAAAAATAATGATTGCGATTTTCAAACAACTACATTTCCTGAGAATGCACCCAGTGAGTTGAAACATAATTCACAACAGAGTACTAAAAGGAAAATGAAAAACCCTACACATCTTACTGACTCTTATTAAGTTAGGAAATTAAAACCTGATCTCTGAACTTGGGGGAACTAATGATATGTATGTGAATGTTTAAATGCACATACATATATATATAACCTTATAGACAGAAAAAGTTATAAGTTAAATAAATTCAAGAATTTTTAAAACACTGATTCTTATAAAATTAGTAAGTAAAAGATTTATAACTTTAAGATTAGAAAAAGATTGTTTTCTAAAATCAATAATAGTCTAATTAATGAGAGATGAATACTTCGTTAATGAAAATAAAACAATTAAAGAAATTAGAGTTAGATTTCCTTTATAAGATAAACAACAAATTATAAAAATAACTCATTAATTAAAATCAGAAAGATAACGATGTAAATTCTTGTATGGAGATGAAAATGAAAAATCACCTGAGTGAATGGAGAAAGTATTAGCCAATCAATTGCAGGGATTTAAAACAATGAATCCCTCAGTACTAATGGGATGAACAAGAGGACACGTGATTCTTGAAACTTCATCTGTGCACACGGACATATATGTTGGAGCAGATGTCTCCCATGGTATAGTGACTTCAAGTGCAGAGAGCTGACCTCTGAACAGGAGAACAGTCAGCTAGGACTCTTAGAGGTCATATTGATCCAAATTATTATTTATGTATACCTTCAGGCCTTCTTATGTTTAATGATTGTAAATACATGAATAGTTAAACTCTATTAAAGATGGTAAGCAATGAATTATCTAAAATATTAGTTGTTAGTATTGCTTTGTCCTTGAGGGAAGTACACTCTTAGTTTAGCTAAAAATTGCAAAGATGTAATTTATGTAATTCTAAAATAATGAACAACTAAGTAAAATATTGTTCTGCAAAATTTTGCTGAGTATTTCTATGTAAATATTTTAGAGCATATAAATATGTATTATACCACTTTTTTTAAGAACATCTTTTTGGTTGTCAAAAATTATAGAGCAGCAAGAGACCCATATGGTTCTAAGACAGGGGTCCCCAACCATATGCTGCGGGCACCATGGTGCCCACAAACTATTTTACATGTGCCCGCCGCTATCCGAACACAATTAAAATTTTTTATCTGATACAAATAAATTTAATTTTTAAAATTTCTTATAAATTATTGTATTATATTGTAATCAAATTGTAGAGCATACTATACTTTTACAGCGTAAAAATATAAATGTTAATTATATGTTAAAATTTTTATTTTTGAAATAAATATTTTTTTTATACATTATGTGTATTATTAACAATATCCAACTATAAATTAACATTGAAAAAATAAATGGTGCCCACCACCTGGCCGGTATTATAGAATGCGCTCTTAAGTGCAAAAAGGTTGGGGACCCCTGTTCTAAGAAATATGAATAATTACTATACCATTATAAGGATAAAAAATTTTAATTTATATCTCAAGTATGTTGTAAGGATGAGAAGTATGGATACATTTGAAAAATGTGTATCATATCTTTTGAATGATTATTACATAAGACATGTGGGATATAGATTTAATTCGAAATGGATAATGAGAAAATTTTTTGTAGGAATTGTATTAAATAAATTAGAGTAAAATTATAGCTTCACTATTTAATGCGACAAAAAAAGTTGCATACTTATAATTAAACAATAAGTTAAATAGAATTTGCAACCATGAGTTTAAGGTTTGACAGTGGCACCAAATCTGTTGTGTTTGTTCTGAATTGCAGGTTTGAGACTCAAACCAACAGTGATATCAATAAAAAAAACACTTGAAGTTAATAATATTTACTGAGGCTATAACCTCGAGAATATACTTGTAATTTAGTAGAACATATATATATATATTATATATATATATTTAGTAGAACATATATATATATATTGTGCCCATTTCTATAGGACAGAATTTATTCATCATAGCAATTTACTAAAAAAATTTAAATTTAGGATGTGTTCTCTTTGTACAATAATTATATTATATTGATAATCTTTTAAAAGTTCAATTCAAAGCCAAATTAAAATATGTAATTCCTAAAATTATGATAAATAACATTAAAACAGTTAAATAAAGCTAAACGTATTGATTGCATATGGTTTGGAAAGCTGGCCATAATAAATAATGTAACTATAAATGTTTAAAATATGTTTTAAAAGTTGAATTTTAATAGTTAAAGCTTGTAATTAAATAAATACTATATTTTAAAGTATAAATTATATTTAATAATTATATTTAATATTATACGTTTTAAAAGTAATCTTTGTGGTAGGAAAAATTATATTTAATTCTATGTTTTCAAAATTATTATTCCAAACTTTATTATTATACTATTTATTTAATATAATAATTGTTGCAATTAACATTTAATATTTTTCAGACAGAATTTCAATACAGTCTGTCTCAATAGTAAGTCATGTGACCTGAATATAGTCATGCATACGTGCTTACTAGTATTTGTGTTAACAAAGTTCAAAATATTTTTTAAAATTACACTATAGAATTGAATATATTTATCTATCTGTCACAAGAGCAAATTATTAAGTCAGTCATTATAGAATGTTTAAATAGTTTTTATAAAACGTATGTAGTTAATAAAAATTAAATATTTTATTTTAAAGAAAATAGATGAATTAAAAATAAAAGGTGGGATAAATTGATAGAATATTGTTTTTAAAAGTCATTTTAAAGTGTTTAGTTAATTTTTAATAAAGCATAAAGTTGATTTAAAATTAATATCTTAAATAATATTTGAAATAAAAATGAGTGATATTTTACTTTTTAAAATTAATTGTGTAATACTATAATCATATGCAAATTAAGTATCAGACGAAAAGCAAAAGCCACCAATAAGATGATGTAGTTTGTTGGGTATAAACACTGCTACACGATTAGTTCTTGATTGTTGCTAGTAATTTCTAAAATTTTATACTTCTTTTAATTTTTTTTAGTCAATTTAGTGCTCTTTCATAATTTATTTGCAACTGATAAGGATACCAATTTTAAGTATTTAAAGAGAGTGTATTATTAATAAATTATAATAAGTTTTATCTAATGGTTGCAGTGTTAAAGTTAAATTCCCTTACCAGAATTTTCATCAAAACTTAATTTGACTTCACATTAAGATATGGAAATACCAACGAGTAATACGTGCTTATTTAAAAAGATTTTCAAAGTAAAATTTATAATTATTAATGTAGTATTCATGATTTTAACAAGGAGAACTATTTTATTAAATAAGGATTTATATTGGACATTATATGGAAAGCTTTACAGGAAAGCTACTTGTAAATTAATAATGCATTTTCTAGTAGTGAGATAGTCTTATCCAAAACTGATAAATAATATGACAAACTCATAATAAATTTTATGTGGAAAATAAAACTATGGAGGTAAAATGTTTTATCTTTTTGAAGAAAAACATTATGAATAATTAAAAAAAAAACTGTCAGAAATAATAGCTAAATGAAAGTATTCTAAAGCATATGTAATAAATCTAAAATTTTATAAGATTATATGCATTGCAATAATTTATTAAAAAAACCGATAATTTGAATAATAATGAAAATAGCTATACTTGGATAAGAAATGATAAATTATCCTGATGAATAAACCTGAGATATGATGAATTTATGAGTAACAAGAAATTATTGAATCCATGGAAATATTCAAAAAAAAATTGTGCAAAAGTCTTATCTGGATGTCCGAAGTCAAGTCGCCATGTATAATGCCTTTCTAAGCCAACACAGGATCCTAAAGAAGAAGCTTTGAAATAGTATTTTTTAATATTATAGTTTTATTATTATTTTAATAATCATTGTTCTGGATAATAGAAACTATGAACTTTTCCAGAACAGATCAATGATTATTTTTGTAAATTTTCCTAGATTTTTTTAGACGTCGCCTTAATTTTTTTATCATTTATTTTAAAACTTCGTTCGTCATGCAGGAAGGAGTCTTCAGCGCAGGTGTCAATTTCAGGGGAGTTTTGTTTTGTTATTTCGTCATCAAGCACTGGAACAAGAGAACTTAGCAACAAAGGTCGGGGGTTTTAATTGCTCCTCAAGAGAAAATTCAAAAAAAAAAAAAAAATCTCAAGGAAAATAAAAACATTTTATTTCATTTATGTAAAGAACATTCATCTCAATCTAGAAGATATACGTAATTATTGTCTTCATTTATTTTTTATTAAAATTAGTTTTAATTATCACATTATTTAATTAGTAGAATAGGTACATAAATATTAATTTAGTTACCAATAATATTATAGTTTTATAATAAATATTTGGATAGTTTTAAAATAAGTTAATATTGTTAAGTGTGACAGTATGAATGTATATTATATTATGCAATGTTTATTTTAATTGATGGACAAGAAGACATCATAAATGATTACAAGTTGATATCACTTAGGTAATAGTTGTGGAAATTGATATTTTATGATGTTTTTTTTTCCTTTTGCAGATTATCAATGAATTATATAATGTTGAAGTATGAATGTTGAATTATATGTGAACGCATTTATACAACATATTAAGATTATAAGATTAGAATTTATTTATTCTAAGGATATGCATACTTTAATTTCATATTACTAGTATAATGTAACATGATGATGAATAATTATATGATTCTTTTACAAAGGACTTTAAGATTGTTAGATATTTAAAGTATGGATAAATGATTGTTTTGTATTTTTGTTCAAGAATATTGATAGGAAAGGAAAGTAACCTTTTTCTTGTAGATTGAGGTCGTTCTAATTACGATGGAATTTTATTTGTTATTTTGACTATGTTAGTTAGTCTCATTTTTCAATGTAGGTTTGATAAATCTATAGGAAAATTTAATAAGATAGCGACTTGGTAGTAATTTTAAAACATGAACCCAATGAGATGTTGTTAATGTAGGATTTATTATGGGAATAGGAATAAAATTGTATAAGTATACAGGTACAGTTAACAAAGCCCTGTAGCTGGTATATTTTATCTGTGGGCAGTGTTTATTTTATATTAAATATTGATGTTCTAGAAAGCTGAAGGAATAGCTTTGCCATCGTTGTTGGTAGTGGAAGTCATAAGACAAATAGGCCACGCCTCTATTTTATTGATACACTGTGCCATGATGTTTATTTAATATGTACTATTGAGTGTGACTCTAGTTTCTTCCCTATGCCTACACATCTATTCGCTATCACGATTTTCCAAAGCAATTACATCGCACAGTATCATATTTTAAAAGGAAATGATAAATAATTTTAGAATTTAAGGACTGTTATTGGATGAATAAGATAGGTTCATTTACTTATAAGGAGGAATAGAGTTAATGCAAAATGGAATTAAGAATCAAATGGAACTAAATAATAAAGAATCATAGAATATGTTCTATATTTATTTGGGAAATAAAATAAATGAAGCAAAGTTGCTCTAAAATTTTAAATAACTTCAAATATTTTTATTTTATAAGTGCATATTTTTCAAAATAGATAATGTAGAAATCAAAACAATACGAGAGAAGCATAGGTATATTTTGTATTTATTTTAATAATTAAGAAGTACATCAATAATTGCAACTATTCCATATTAAAGTAACATTAAGTAGGAAATATTGGGTATAATAATAATCATATGATTAGTAATGATGTCCACGTATTGTATTAATAAACCAACATTGAATATTTTGTGTATAATACTAATAACATTGCAAAATGAGAAATTATTTGGTGATAAGATCTATATTCAAAAGTGTTATTTTTTGTGTTTTCCGCTTTATGCTTCAATGTATGTTTGAAGGAAGCATATTATAATAATATTGGGTAAAGACATAATATTTTAGAATAAATATAAAGTGATTATAATTTTATTATAAATTTTGATAAAGAAGGAAATAGAAAAATTGTATTATATTTTTTTTAAATCGGAATGAAGACTTAAATTTATGTTTTATTGTATTAGTAGTTACGATGAATAATAGATGTATAATGGTGCAAGAGTTATTATACAAATTGTAAATATTGTAAATAGATCATTGTTTATTTTATTTGTTGTAATAAAATTTTGTTAAACTTGTTGTCAAAATTTGTGTGTTAAGATTGTTTTCTCTCCCACATCACACATGTTGAAACACAAAAGGTTTGAACTAAGACGTAACATTTGCACAGACATAAATAAAAGTATTAAATAAAAAATTATAATATTTTCTTGAGATTATGTTTTAACAAATTACATTTTACATTATCTTTATGGTCATAAGTTGATTATTATAATGATATCCGTTGCCACATATATTTTTCAGATTATAAAATACTACCACATATTTATTACGTTATTATATGAAAGATAAAAAAATTATATTATATTATTTCCTTAGTATTATTATGGTGAATAAGAATTATAGTGGAGAAAAAGATATGTAAGATTAAATCATACAATGAAGAATATTATTATTATTTATTATATTTGTTAGTAGTTAGGTGTGGTTGAGTATGGTATTAAATCATTTATCATGCTTTTCTACAGTAATTTTGATTAACTTAAAGTAGTTTTATGAACTTGAGATTTTATTTAGCTAAATTATTGTAGATAAAAAGATTAAGATTTAATTATTAGTGTAATCTTAATGATTAGTTATTATTGAAGTCGTAAGAATGCTATAAATTTATTATTTGAAATAGTAATAGGGGGGATAGTGTTCTTATGCCATTGAGGTAGTATCCTGTGGAATATTGGCTCAATGTATTCTTTCTTGCCACTTGTATCTCACTTCCAAGTCTCATGATTTAATAAATATTTATTTATTTATTTTATAAACTGAACCTTATTATTATTTTTATTAATTTGAGCTAGTAGAATATTTAATATTAATGCAGAATATTTTATTTATCAATTATTTGCATTTAACCAAGTGTAATCGTTAACTGAGCTAGACCCGTTTTACTTAATATTATATTTCCCGGATGTGAGGGTGCAACCGGTAAGTCGGAATATATATATACTATACAATCAATAAATACAATTTTAAGTAAATAAACATAGTTAATACTCTGCTTGTTGTGCTGGACTCACTACCAGCTGTATATATTAGATTGCCTCATAAGTTCTAGGAAGTCTTTTTGGCTGTACTGGACCACTTGCCTTTCATTGGCCATAGCAGCTTCCAATCTTCTCATGTACTTGCTCACTGCATAGATGTATCGGTAATGAATGTAGTAGAAACATCTTTGCTGTTGGAAGTGGTTTGAATTGAGAACATGTTCAGTCATTTAGGTTAGACAGATTTTCTTTTTCTCTCTGCTGACTCCAAAAAGACCGACTATTTTTTGCCATATCTAATACCTTACTGCCAGCAATTGAATTCAGAAGGCATTATTGCTGATTAGCCCACCTAACTAATTGTAGGATTATATGCACATGGATACACATTGAACATACTTATGCTTTACCACTTGGACATATTTATACCTTGGTTATCCACATGTTTACACATTGGTTAGCAAAATGAGTGTTCAATCTGATTAGATAAGGAAAGAATCTGAACTAGACCATTTCTGAAGACAGCATGAGATATGACAGGGAAGATTGACCATAGATGTCTGTTAGGATTAACCAAAGATTTGATGTTGCAATTATCCAATAGATCAGCATGCTCAATAGCATGAGCAGTATAAAAGTGACTTGCCCACGAAAGTTGAACAATGTTACAGATGGGTGGAGTGATGGCTTTGAGGATTGGATTAATGATGGCTGTGATGTACATATTAACCCTGATGTAGAACACAAATAATTGAGGATGTATTAGATTAAGTCAACTTTACAAACAGGACAAAAAAAACTTGTAAAGGATAGAAGTGATGTTGATCCCAAGATGTATGATTTCATGATCATATGTTTAACCATAGTCCGTAAAAGATGAATTAATGGACCATAGTAAATAAGCACATAAGTTAAATATGAAAAACGATGTATCTTATATTTTGTTCTTTTAACATTTTTCCATGAATCTTTTCAATAAAAGCCTTGTTGATATTTTGCGGAAAAATTCTTTATCATTTTTATAATACCAATGCATTCTATAAAATGACTAGAAAAGAATGAAAAAAATAAAAATGAAACTTTATATTTTGGATAGAAACATCAATGCCTAGGCATTCTACACAATTCCTGCTTTCTCCACTTTCATTGTGACATATATATTACTATTGTCAAACAGGCAAAACTCACTATACGTATTGCTATACACAGCAAGCTACAGTAATCAATGGCTGCCAGAAGGTTTGTACATAAAATCCCCATCTAGTGCCTACTCATCAAACATCCCCAGACTAGATTCCGGCTTGTGGCCTTCATCAGTGAGGAGCCTTGGACAAGCCTTCTGGCATCCATTGATTACTTTAGCTTGCTGTGTGTGGCAATACATATAGTGAGTTTTGCTTGTTTTTAAAACATTAAGATGTTTTCAGTTTAGGACTCATAGTTTTGTAGTTAATTGGAGGTAAATGGTGATTGCTGGAGGGTTGCATTAGTTCCTAAGATCTAGGTGCAGTGCTCTCAGATTCAAGAATCCTTGCTGACAATGGCCACAAGCCAGAAATTAGTCTGGGGATATTGGATGAGTGGGCACTAGATGGGGATTTTATGCAAAAGCCTTCTGGCATCCATTGATTACTCTAGCTTGTTGTGTGTGGCAATAAATATAGTGAGTTTTGCTTGTTTTACAATTTATACACAAGCATAAGAAGTTGTGGTCATGTGATGTTTATTGGCTTAAAACCAATCCAGCCTAATAAAATAATGGGGGCTATGGTTATGAAAGAGCCAAAGACACCAAAATGTATGGGTACTGAATTGAGTTCAGACTCATATGACTATATAAGCTAATGGGCTTGGATTGAAAACATGAAGTGTTTTCAGTTTAGAACTCATAGTTTTGTTATTAAGTGAGGATAAAAGTGGGCTGCTGGAGGGTTGCATTAGATGCTAAGATCTAGGTGCAGTGCTGTCAGATCCAATGCTCCTCACTGATGAAAGCCACAACCCAGAAACTAGTCTGGGGATATTTGATGAGTAGGCACTAGATGGGGATTTTAGGCACAAGCTTTCTGGTATCCATTGATCACTCTAGCTTGTTGTGTGTCACAATACGTATAGTGAGTTTTGCCTGTTTTACAACAGCTATACACAAGCATAAGAAGTGGTGGTTATGTGATGTTTATTGGATTAAAACCAGTCATCCTAATAGGTGGTGGTGGCTATGGTTATTAAGGAAGCAAAGACACCAAAATGTATGGGTACTGAATTGAGATAAAACCCATATGACTATATAAGCTAAAGGGCTTGGATTGAAACATTAAAGTGTTTTCAGTTTAGGACTCATAGTTCTGTAGTTAAGTGGAGATAAAAGGTGGCTACTGGAGGGTTGCATTAGATATTAAGATCTAGGTGCAGTCCTCTCACATCCAAGGCTCCTCACTGATGAAGGCCACAAGCCAGACACAAGTCTGAGGATATTGGATGAGTTGGCACTATATGGCGATTTTAAGCCCAAGCCTTCTGGCATCCTTTGTCTATTCTGCTTTGCCCTATGTTGTGCTATAGGGTGAAGAATTTTGCCTCTGTGTTTTGATCATTAATTAATTCAAGATAAAAAATTAAACAGAAAAATCAAAAGCCAAATTACGTTTATTTTTCTCAATGATTAAGGTGAAAAAATATTAAAGAATTTTAAATATATGTTACTGGCAAGATATAAAAATGGCCATGTATAGAATTCCCAGGCATTTTAATCAATACCAAAAATAGAGTTCACAAATGTGAAATTCTTATATTTTGACTCGTTTTCTAAACATTCTATAAAATGTGAAAGGTAACGTATTCCATATTTTCCAGCCAATGTTCCCTCTACATTGCACATGGATCGATTGATAGACCGAAGTCGATTCTAATTGTAAGAGAAACACTTATTAGATATGGAATGAATCAGGAACGTGTCCAGTTTGTTGTGGCATTGTTGGAGTGGATGAACAGAAACACGTATGCAGTGTTTAATTATGAGTCGTATCATATGCTCAACATTTGGCCGATGAGTCTTCCGATGAGCGGAATCATGGCCAGCATCGTGATGAATGCATACGAGCAGAATATTATACCTAGATGTATGAATTGTGGATTGGTGCTGTATGCTAGATATGGTCATGACATTTTTGTGGCTGCACCACAGGAAAACATAAAGGACATCAAAACAGACCTTACAACAGCATCAGGTCTGAACATAAATGCAAATCAGGATGAAAGTTCCTAACAGCATTAAATATTTAGACCTTCAAGTGATGATTGAAACTAATCATTTCTGCTACAGAATGAACATTAAACCTATCAAAATCAGAGGTCACATATACCACTTGTCCAACATACCATATATATATATATATATATATAATGGCTGGCCTCAAATCGTTCTTATATAGAAACAACAGTTTGTGCAGCTACGAAGCTGACAAAAGAAACAATATTGAAACATATAGAAAGGAGCTTATCAATGCAAAATATAATAAAAGAGTGATTGACAATGTTAATAAGAAATTTAAAAGAGGGTCCATTCATGAGCTGAAGCAGAATAAACCCCGTATCTTGCTTCCATATATTAAAAATATTCATAGAGACTTGCTTACAAACTTTTGCTCCAATTTTAGTGTGTGTTTCTGATCACCTCCTAATCTTAACAGGAGTATAAACAATACCAAAGACTATATTCTCCCAGTACATGCACAGCAAGCGGTCTACAAGATTGCGTGTAGCAATAACAATTGCCCAGCTGCATATTATGGGGAAATGAGGGCATCTGTTCGAACAAGATTGTCCCAGCAAGTATATGCGTATAATAAGGCCTTAGCAGATCCATCCCACCCCTCTATTTTTGTGCAGCACTCATTGGCTGTGGGCCATTAGTGTAAGCCGAATAGGCCGAGTGTGTTGTGGAGAGAGCGGCATGAGCTGCGTAGGAAGGTGAAGGAGACGTGTTATATCATATCAAATGAACATGCGATAAATGAAAAGGAATCATTTTACCCTATATCAAAGAAATGGCAAGTTTAAACGTTCTTATCCTGATTAGCATATTTTGCTTATTTTGCATGCTTACACCCCATGGAAAATGAAGAGATTTTGTACTTCTTGAAAATGAAGGTGATACCTTCGAAAACATTAGAAGAATCAACAAAGTTTATCATTTAGTGATTGGGTTTGATTTGATTTATATATAGTTTTGCTTTCTGAATTATATAAGTGTGTCTATTTCTAATATTAATGCAAATATTAAAGTTTTACATATGGCACAACTGTATAGCAATTTTGAAAACCTGGGCACTCGTCAGTGCCTTCTGCACACTTTATACATTCCAATACTCACAGTATTTGTTCATTTGAATTCAGATGTATAGTTTTGATAAAATGCATAAATAGAAATAGGTCTGTACATGTAGAGCAGACAGGAATATTGATATGCAGACTTCAGATTAATAGTGGTGTGAGACACCTGAAAATGTAACAATAGATTCCAATACCATTACATTTTGACTAATATATAATAACACTGAAAAAACACAATCTTTCTTCTGCTAGCCTTTACTTTGGCAGGATATTTGATGCAAAAGGAGGCTGAGCTCAAGCGGAATGACTCTTATTTTTATTATTGTAATTTAAAACAAAAGTCTTCCAACATACAAATACTTTATTTTAGATTCTACAAATGCCAAAATGTTCAAGAAGTCAATCTAATTCTTTGTCAACTCCATTTAAAAATCAGAAAAACAAATCACAATACGAATACCTCTCCTGATCAATTGAAATTGAAATGCCATTGTCATTCTCACTTATAATGACTGCATTAAACATGGGGATGTTTTTAATTATCGAAGCAGTACAGGTGAGGTTCTTTGTAAAATTTGCTATCACTCAAGTAAAAAATAGGCCAAATATAAAATAAACAAATGGATTTAAAACAACATTTAAGTCAAAATATACATAAGCTTGAAGGACAAGAAATTCACTTGTCGTTTTCAATCCTTCTTATGGGTAAGTGTGGGTCAATTTATATGAAAAACAGTTATTGAGATTGATTTACTTCCGAATATATTAAATATGAATCTATAATAGAGACAACACCCATGTAACTTAGATACAATTTTAGAATATGTAATTTGAAACTTTCAGTAAATGCGAAATGTAAAATTGGAGTAATCAAATCATTTTTAATTATTTAATTACATGTCTTCAAAGCCTGAATATGTAAACAACTTCTGGTATTTTTTTATATTTGTGGAACGTTCCCACTGCTTTGCGAACATGGTTTTAGTTTAGTGAAGGCAATAAAATCAATGTCCCATTATAGACTAGATATCGAACGATTGAATAATTTAATAAAAATTAAGCATTATACCTTATCAGCAAAGGAAGCAAACCGACAGAAAGTTTATAAAATTTAGATAAATCGTAAAGTCTTAAAAAAATAAAGGTTTAATTATTATTATAGAGTTATCTTATTGTGTTGAAGTTCTTCCATATTTAATTATTTTACATATAAAAGTGCAAAAAATGGTAATATTTTGATGTCTTTGTCGACTTTTCTATATTAAGCTCAAAGACATTCAAATACTAGAAGAAGTATTCATTCCACAAATGTCAATACTAGAAAACATTACAAACATATAACAAGTTTTCTTTCTTTTTAACAAGTTATGAGCATTTACAAACGTGAAATAAAATTTAATGCTTGATCTTATGTAGACATCTTATAGTTGGTTAATGGAAAGTAAGAAGTTACACAAAAAACTCCTTATATTCTCAGAAATTTATAAAAATGTTAAATCATTTCTACTTGACACGTTACTTCAAAAATAATTCAGAAAAACGACCATTATTTCTTTTCTGTTCTGTTAGATATTTATATAAAATTCAACATTTCTTTACCAGTATCACGTGGAACCTTATTATTGTGTTATTTCACCTGAGGGCGGCTCAGTAAGAAATAATAACATACATTACTTGAAACTCCATCGTAATACCAGAAATTCAACATATTGATAAACATTTAATATTTAAAAATAATAAAAGTATTAGTTCTTACATTTTCGTTTATTTTATTATTATTATTTTTTGTATAAAATAAACTTTATTAATTCAAATTATGCGTAAATTTCAACATTTGTATGATCCATAACGCATTAAAATATAGTCATTAAGATTAGTATTTGAGAGTAGATAAAATGATTCAGTTTTATGTACACAAGGTCTAATTTAAATCATTCTACAATAATGAACAGCAAAGAAAAATATTGTTGTGCCAAATTTTTCCCATAGTATTTCTAGATAATTATTTTAGGGCATTATACCACTTTTTATTTTTATTTTTAAGAACATTTTTGTCCTTTTTATTTTTATTTTTAAGAACATTTTTGTCTTCAAAAATTATAGACCAGTGACCGAGTCATGTGGTTCTAAGAGTTATGAGTAATTACTATAGCACGATGAACATTTTAAAGATTTTTCTCAATCAGTTGTATGAGATTAATTATTTACTTGTGAAATATGAAGTGTCGTAAGCAGGTTTGAAAAATATGTATCATATCTTCTGGATGACTGTTACATAAGACATGTGGAATCCAGATTTAATTCCTACTGGACAATGAGAAACATTTTTTGTAGGAATTGTTTCAAGTAATAAGTTAAACAGAAATTTTACCCATGGTTGAGGAACACATATTTTGGAATTGAGGATTGGATTATTATGGTAGTAATGTACATCATACTCTGATATAAGATACAAATGACTGTGGACATGTTAGATTAAGACCACCTTTACAAATAGGACAACAAGGACTTATAATTGATAGAAGGTGACACATTGATTCCCAGATGTACAATTTTATTGTGCTCATAATATTTTTAACAGTAGTCCTTAAGTGATGCATCCATCAACCATATTAAGTAAACATATAGGTTAAATATGAAAAATTATATGTATTATGTACTTCTTACATTTTCAATGAAGCTTTTCAATAAAAGCCAAAATATTCTATAAAATGTCTAGAGAAAGATTGTAAAAAATGAAAATATAAACATCACTGCCTAGGCATTTTATACCATTACTGTTTTCATATTTTGCAGGTAACATATATATTGCTATAATTAAAAAAGTAAAAATTTTATATTTAAATCTTAGTTAAGCAAAAATAATTAAGTAAACAACTATAGTAACCCTCACCAAAATGAAATAAATTATGGATATTATTTAAAATACTTCATATGGATGAAAATATTGAAATCACTAATTGTAATGCAGGACACAATCAAATGGACAAAGGCATGTTCAAAATTAATAAGAAGCAATGTTATCCTATCAGGTTGAATCAATCTTTCAATGCTTTCTGTGAAATCTATATACGATGAAGTAAAAAAATATGTAAATATTTCCGAACCCATGTAAAGATTATTCTTTGACAGTTATGGAATGTATAAATCTAATCATATATAGGGAGTCTATTCAGAAAATTTGAAAATCTTCATTTCCTTGTTTGATAGTTGATGAAAATATGGATAATTGATTATGAAATATATACATATAAAATAGAGATCTAAATTTGAATTACTACACTCATGGCCTGTGATGGTCATTCTGTTGTAATAGATATATTGATTTGTGAAATTTTTAAGCTGAGGTGTTTATTGCAGTATGACCACCAAAAAGTAAACAGGAAAATAAAATAAATTCTAATTTCACAACAATATTCTTTTTCTTTACTGAACTGGATAGTAAATGGGAAAATAAAATAAGAGTATTTCTAATTTCACAATCACACAACCATTTGATTTTTCTCTACCAATCATTGTTCAAAGAACTAATAGTATTTTTTGTTTTAATTAACTGTCATTTGATAAATAATAATATATGGAATAGATAGACCTTTATTTTTCATTTCAATTTATTTGCGTAATGTCAAGTGGGAAAATGTAATTATTTTATACATCCGACATTAATACTCATCATGACAAATATTTAAAATAATACTTTTATTATTTTTGTTTTGTTTATTTTTTTAATAATTATTCACATGTTAATAAAAAAGAAATAAAAACTAAAAATTAATTCACTTGGAAGAGGAAATGGGACATATATAAACATATCATGCTCAGGTAACTACTGCCACTGCCACAGTGAGCAGCTCAGATGGCGCTAGTTGTGTGCATTGATACAAACAAATGAATCTCAAAGGAACTTTCTGGAATTCAACAAATGTGACATTTCTGGCACTGCCTCATCATTGAATAGACTCTCAAACATCATTTAAAATTTTAAAAAACAGTTTAAATACATGAACATTTTCAAAACACAAATTTAATAATTATTTTTTCTTAAAGGTGCTGTAGTGTTGCAATGATTATGAACCAGGCACCACTAGTAATAAGGATAAAAAAGTTTTATAGGGATATAATTTTGATTTATAAAAAATGCTGTTCACCACTGTCATGTTGGGAAAAACAAATGGTGTGACTTTAGGTCAATAGTACTGTGTGGTTCACAGGAAAGAACTTGGGAATAAATGAGCTATAGAAAGAGCCTCCATTTATTATGGATAGTGAGATCTTTTTAAAGACAATATATACAATGTTTTAATAAATCCTATACATCAATTGAAAAATTTAAAAAAATGGTTATCATTTTAGAAATTGACTTTATATCATTCAGACTCTCAACAAAGTAAGATGAGTATCTAGATATTATGAACAAATTAAAGAATTTAAAGATCCAATAAATAAATATTGTTTTAAAAACACCATATCAAGTAGCATGTGTGATTCTTCAAAATGTATTCATAGATTTTTTGGCATGAAACAAAATTTTGCAACAGTCTAATTTAGTCTTAGTGGAAACACATCAATTTGAAAGGCAAAAATTAATTAACTAAAAGTGTGAAATTGAGATAATACCTGCTGGAGTGCAGATGTTCAAAAATTTTATATTCTAATGACTATATAGATATTTTGCCAATATTTAAATTTATTCAACTGCTTTGTAAACATTTAGATAGTAAACCACTAAACATCACATGATCACCATTTTTTTGCTTACACAAGCTGTTTATACAAAGACAAAACTCTCCATACAGTAGTGCCACACAGTGCAAGCCAGAGTAATCAATGAATGCAGGAAGTTTTGTGCTCAAAATCCTAAGATGTAGGTGCTTTGTTTCCAGATCCAAGGCTGCTCACTGATGAAAGCCACAAACTAGAATCTAGTCTGGGGATACTGAAAGAATAGGCACTAGATTTGGATTTTCTTCACAAAATGTCCTGCATACATTGATTGCTTTGGCTGGCACTGAGTGTCACTACTGTATGCAGAGTTTTGCCCGTGTAGATACTAATGACTGGAATGCCTTGCATCCTTTTATGATGAAAAATAATTTTGTATAGAGCATGGAAAAGATAATCTAAAATGTTTATTTATTAAATATTAATCTGAATACCTTGATAATAATTTTATTTTTATACAGAAATATATTTATTTTAATACAGTATATTCAGACGTAAATCAATCTTCCCACACACGCTGTTTTTAATATAAATGGGTGCACACTCATCCGTAAGCAACGATTTAAAAGAACAATGAATCACTTGTCCTTCAAGCTTATCTATATATAATCCAACCTTTACTTGCCATGCATTATTCAGAGCCTGAGTCTATTACATGCATGATCTTTTAACTGATGTTAAAATTGTACAAACATAATTCAAATATTATAGGAGAGAAAATTTATTTCATTTTCAATGATCTGCAATTAACATATCATAATTGAGGATCTAAATAAATTGATAAATATTTTATTTTTATATAGCACATATTTACTACTGCTGTATAAAAATAAAATATTTATCACTATATTTAGATTCTAAATTATTATACATTAATCGCAGGTGTTGAAAATGAGATAAATTCTCTCTTCTTTAATATTTGAATTCTGTTTGTAAAATTTCAACATTGTTTTAAAAAATCTGGCATGTAATAGATTCGAACCCTAAAAAATGCATGGTAAGCAAAGATAGGCTTATATAGAGATAATCTGGAAAAAGTGAATTTCCCTTATCTTTTAAATTTTAGCTGACGGGTGAGGACTTGTCAATTTGTTAAATAGTGCATTGTGGAGATCGATTTACTTCTGAAGGTATTACAATAAATACAGTGCTGTATAATAATAAAACATTTATTAATGTATTTTGATTCTAAATTACTATACAATAATTTCAGGTGGTTAAAAATGAGATAAATTCTCTCTCCTGTAATATTTTAATTATGAAGTATTATAACTTTATTTTTATTTTTCCATTGCCAATTCCATATAATATTTAATATGATCAAGTTTTTTATTAACTTTGTCAAAAGCAATACAGAACATAAATGATATTAATATTTGAATTACTTTTGTGCAATTTTAACATAATTTAATAAATCAGATGTGCCATGTCTTCGCCCCTAAGCTTTTCCAGAGGGGTAGAAAAACACTTACAATCCGATCGAACTCGGCTGAACAACTCTTAAAACCGTTGTGCCACAAATAGCTCTTAATAGCTTTACGTATACACTTCTGTTAACAAGACTGTAACAATTGCGTGATGTTTTTCTCTAGCAGTTTATATATCTCTCCGAGTTCTTTTGTTAAGTTTTATCTGCTACATTCCGAAAACTTAATCGCGTGTTTTCCAAATCAGTTTTATTGTTCTTAATTTAATTAGATATTTTTATCTCTGATAAAAATAATCCCACAACTTGTTTTTAATTATAATTATTTTCCATTATAATTATTTTTACTTTCAATAAAATAAATCGAAAACTTCTGGAGTAAATTGTCTCTAGTAAAATCGCTGTTTATTTCTCACAATGAATACAACAATTCCTCCCCTCACTCCAGAAGTTAGAGTTTATTTACGTTACACATAATCATCCAATATGCGCGGTTTCCTTTTTCAGCTTGGAGAAAACTTGATTTTTCCTATTAATCAATATAAGCTTGAAAATTGTGTGAACTCTTCTTTTTTCTCGCCGCCTTGAGTGCTTTTTTCTCTCACTTGGAGAGACTCTGGGTTTTTTTCCTGTTCTGCGGTTTTTGTCTCTGGCCGTTCACTACCTAAAGATTTCCGTTCTAAAAAATATTCGAACGTGTCAATTTCATTTTCACTTTTGGCCAACTTTTCCTGTAGTTCCATTTGTTCAGGTAATTCTGACATGGCGAGTTCACTTTTTAAAACTTCATTTGATCTTTCAAAACTCTGACATTCTGAAAATTTGCTTTGTAATTTTTCATTAAGTTCTGAATTTTGTTCTTCAAGTTCTCCTTTTAATTTATTTAATTCATAAATGTCCAGTTTTAATTTGTGCACTTCTTTTGATAGTTCTTTAAATTGCAAGTTGAGTTGTAGCTCCGATTGCGTCTTTCTCTCAACATGGCAGCTAATTTTTGGTTACGTGATTCCAATTCTTGTAGTTTAGTGATCTGTTTTTGTCTTTGCGAAAGAGTCCTATCTCTCACAGCCATACTTTGTCCCTTAGTTGATACATAGCCAATGGTATATGTTGTATCATCTGTGCCTGGATTACATTTTGTTTGACGTGGTTTTTTGCATACAGCTGCTAAATGTCCTTTAAATCCGCAGTTAAAACAATTTTCTTTTCTCCATTTGCAATTCTTAGATACATGACCAGTTTTACCACAACAGAAACATTTCACTGTTAACATTTTTTTTCTGTTAAAATTTTCATTCTTCAGCTGCTGACTTCGATCTGTTTTATAACTGCCATCTTTCTGGTCTCTTCTGAGTTGTTTCTAAAAGCTAGGGCTTGCTCAATTACTGCTTCATATGCTATTCCTTTTTTAATAGCCACATTGTATGATGTCACTTTCCGTTAACAACGTCTGTCGCAATCTTTCGTCGTACATTCCCCCACAATAATTGATCCAGCAAAGCTTGTTCTAAAAATTCGCCATAATCACAGTTTTTTGCCAGCTGTTTTAATGCTATATCATAGTCTTTAATTTTTTCCTCCCTGGCTTGCTTTCTATTTCTCAGAGTTAATCTAGCTATGTGTCTAGACGGCTTTGGGCTAAAATAGTCCGTTAATTTTTTAACTATATCTTCAAACTGTACTCCATCAGTTATCGGTCCGTCCCATAATTTATTAATAATTTCTATGACTTTCCGTCTTTCTAAACATAAAAGTGCGGCCACTTTTTTTTCATTATTTTTTATCCCATTTAACTTGAAAAAATTTTCCAATTGAATTATATAGAGAGGCCATTCCTCTGCATTTTCAATGCTAAATTCAGGAATACTGCTTTGTCCTAACAACATTTTACTTGTTTCCAAATGTATCGGTTGACTTTCTCTTCTCGCTTATTCTTTCAAGTTTTACTAGGTTCGAAACTTAGACTGCGCCAATCTTGTAATGTCTTCGCCCCTAAGCTTTTCCAGAGGGGTAGAAAAACACTTACAATCCGATCGAACTCGGCTGAACAACTCTTAAAACCGTTGTGCCGCAAATAGCTCTTAATAGCTTTACGTATACACTTCTGTTAACAAGACTGTAACAAGTGCGTGATGTTTTTCTCTAGCAGTTTATATATCTCTCCGAGTTCTTTTGTTAAGTCTTATCTGCTACATTCCGAAAATTTAATCGCGTGTTTTCCAAATCAGTTTTATTGTTCTTACTTTAATTAGATATTTTTATCTCTGATAAAAATAATCCCACAACTTGTTTTTAATTATAATTATTTTTACTTTCAATAAAATAAATCGAAAACTTCTGGAGTAAATTGTCTCTAGTAAAATCACTGTTTATATCTCACAATGAATACAACAAGATGTACAATAGATGCAAGCCCTAGATAATGCATGGGAAGCAAAGGTTGGCTAACATATACATGAGCTTGAAGGACAAGAAATTCAGTTGCTCCTTTAAATCTTTATTATGAGTAAGTGTTGATCAATTTATATTAAAAACAGTTCTCGTGTGAAGGTTGATTTACTTCCGAATATGAATCTATAATAAAGATAAAACCCATTTAAGCTTAGATACAACTTTAGAATATGTAATTTGAAACTTTCAGTAAATGACAAATGTAAAATTGGAGTAATCAAATCATTTTTAATTATTTAATTACATGTCTTCAAAGCCGAAAAATGTAAACAACTTTTGTTATTTTTTGATATTTGTGCAACTTTCAAGTTTCCTCACTGGTTTGTGAACATGGTTTTTGTTTAGTGAAGGCAATAAAATCAATGTCCAGCAAAGTTGATAAACCCAGAGAAAGTTTATAAATTTAGATAAATCGTAAAGAAGTCGTAAAAAAACGAAGAACTAATTGTTATTATTTTTAAGTTTTTCCGTACTTCATTATGTTATATTTTGGTATAACATTTGAGTGTTTTTATTAGCACATGTACTTCTTGTAGAGAGACACATTGTTGAAATCCTTATTACTGATAACAGAGAATTGTAACGTAACGTTACTGCATTTAACAGGTTTATATAAAAGTTAATGCTTTGGTTTATGTAAACCTCTTACAGTTCTTAAAAGAAAAGTAAAAATACAATTGTGAAACATTCCTTATAATCTTGATAACTTGTAAAATTCATAAATAGATCTCTCTTGCAACATTGTTCCAAAAATAGTAACTCCAAAATGCCATTAGTTTTTTTCTGATGTGTTTGATATTTATATAAAATTCAACATTTTAGTAACATCATCACGTGCAGACTTATTATTATGTTTTTACAACAGAGGGCAGGAAAGTAAAAAATAATACACGTTTCTAGCTATCAGATAAGCAAACAAAAAATTTTCTTTTAATTTGTTTAGTCTGAGAGCATTAATATTTATTAATTATTATTGTGTGTGAAAGTGTAATTAGTGGTTAAGAGTATTTGAAAGATTGAAAATTGTGTTTTTTATTTGTTTTAAAGTTTTTTCAGTTTGTTATTTATATATATAGAAATTTTTTTAAAAAGTTATTATTTATTTTTTGTTTTGTTTTATTATTTATATATTGTTATTTTATATATAGAATTATTATTATTTTTTTATTTTTAAAAAGTTATTTTGTTGATTAGTTTTTTGTAAATTTGTTATTAAAAGATTTACTTTTAAGAAAAATATAACGTTCGAAAAACGTTATTTATATATAGAAATTTTTTTAAAAAGTTATTATTTATTTTTTGTTTTGTTTTATTTATATATTGTTATTTTATATATAGAATTATTATTATTTTTTTTATTTTTAAAAGTTATTTTGTTGATTAGTTTTTTTGTAAATTTGTTATTAAAAGATTTACTTTTAAGAAAAATATAACGTTCGAAAAACGTAAAATAAAAAAAATGGATTATATTTGTATTTCAAAATGTTTATATAATCGGGAAAAGGAAATTAAGCGTGCTGTTGTAGAATGTACTATATGTGATGGGGTATATCACTTGAAATGTTTAAATAAGACTAGGAAGGATGTAAATGGTTTATGGTTATGCAGTCAGTGTATTAATATGATAAAAGAGGTGAGAAAGTGTTTTCAAAGTGTAGATAGTCGAAGAATAGTGGGTGGAGAAAGTAATAGTGTAATGGAGATGATTAGTCAAAGAATAAATAAGATAGAGGAAGAATTGAAGGATGTAGAAGTAAAATTAAAATCATTAGAGATAAAATGTGAGGAGATAAAGGAATTATTGAGTAGGAATGATAAGGAAGAAATAGATAAGGAGGACCAGAAGGTATTAGAAAATGTTATAGATAGAGCAGAAAAAGTAGATTATGAAACAGTATTGATAGGAGATTCACTAATTAGAGAATGTGGGGATATAATTGCAAGGGAAAATAGAAGTAGGTATGTAAGAGTATGTTTGCCTGGAGCTAGAATTAGGGATGTAGCAGATAAAGTTAAAAAACAAGGTAGTAGAGATGTATATGTTATGGTGGGGACTAATAATTTATTAGAATCATCAGAGAGAATAATGGATGAGTATGTAGATTTGATTAGGAATTTGATTATGATTAAAGGAAGAGTAGGAATAGTTGGATTATTACCAAGGTTTGACAAGAGTTATTTGTTAGATAGGGCATGTTCTATAAATGAGAGATTGAAAAAATTGTGTGAGAGAAATAATGTTATGTTTGTGGATGTGTGGGATTGTTTTATTGGAAAGAGAGAGTTATATAGTAAAGATGGGTTGCATTTAGGAAAACAAGGAAGTGAAGTTTTAGGGAGTTTGATTTATAAAGAATTTTTTTCGGGAAACTTATAAAGGGGGGTGGGTTTTTAAATTGTAATATTATTAAAAAGAATGGATGGAATATAAGAAGTAAGCAAAAGGAATTTGATTTTGATATAAATATAGATATGGAGAAGGAATGGGTTTGTAAAATTAATGGTAAGAAAGTAATTTATAAATGTAATGGAGAAGAAAGAATTAAAAGAATTTATAAAAGAGTAGTTAGGAAAGAAGAAATTGTTAAAATTGGGTTTTTGAATATGCAAGGTGGTAGGAAACCAGAAAAGTGGATGGAATTAAATAAAACAATTGAAAATGAAGAGCTTGAGGTATTAGCAGTAGTGGAAACACATTTAAGAGAAGAAGAAGAACCTATTTTGGAACAGTTGGTATGGCAGGGTATAAATAGAAAAGAAAAAGAAAAAAGGGTGGTGGTATAGGTGTTATATCAAAAAAATATTTAAATATTGTTAAATGTCAAGAACACTTGTGGTTTGAAATAAGGTTGGGTAGACAAGAATGGATGGTGGCTATAGTTTATATAGCTACTGGAGATAGTCAAATTATATTGGAGTGGAATAGTAACATATACGAATGTTTAGTTAAGGATATACAAAGTTTTAAAGAAAAGGGGAAGAGAATAATGGTTATAGGGGATATGAATGGACATATTGAAGAAATTGATGATGTAGATAATAAAAATGGACAGCTTTTGAAGAATTTTTGTCAGAAAGTGAATTTGAGTATTGGAAATTTATTAAATATTTATGAGGGACAATACACATGGTCCAGAAATAATATGTTTTACACAATAGATTATGTATTGGTAGAGAAAGAGGGAATAAATAAAATACGGAAAATTAAGGTATTTGATAATGAAGAAAAAGTATGCACTAGTGATCATAATTTCATTGTAATTGAAATGGTTAGTAATGTGATGGAGAATAGAAATAAAAGTAGAAATAATAGTGAAAGATGTGGATGGAGAGTAAATGATAAGAATAAGTTGGAAGAGTATAAAATACAAGTTGAAGAAATAATGGAAGAGTGGGTTGGGGATGAGTATAAGGATTGGTGTAAGGAAGTAGAAAAAGTTGCAAATAGGGCTTTAGGTGAGAATATTGAAAAGAATAAAAGTAATAAAAAAATTAAAATTAGTAAAAGTGTAAAAGAAAGGAAAGAAGCATGTAGAGAATATAAGTGTGCTATTAAGAATAAGGAAAGTGAAAAAGATATTAATGCTAAATGGGAAAAGTACTTAGAAAAGAAGAAGTTGGCTAAAATAGATATTTATAGAGAGAGAATGAAATTGAATAGTAAATTGTTGGAGGATATTAATAAAAGTGGAAGAGATGGAAGTAAAAAATTTTGGAATTATATTAAAAGGAGAAATGTAGGGGAGAGAGAGTTAGTATTACTAGATGATGAGGGAACTGAGTGTAGTTCTAGAGAAGATTTAGAGAGAATCTTAAATAGTTATGTAATGAATATAGAAAAGATGTTAAATGTGAATGATAGAATATTAGAAAATATGAAAGAATATAGTAATGGGAATATTAGTTTTTCAGAAAATGAACTAAATGAGGTAGAGAAGAAATTGAAAAGTGGGAAGGCAAGAGGTTTAGATGGATGGGCAGCAGAGATGGTAATGAATTTAGGATATAGGGCAAAAGTAAAGTTATTATCCTGTTTTAATAAAATGGCACAGAATAGAGTTTTCCCAAGTAGTTGGAGTAATACAAGAGTAAGGTTATTATTTAAAGGAAAGGGTAAGGATCATAGAAAGTTGAATAATTATAGACCGATAGCGGTAACATCAGTTTTATATAAAGTTTTCTCATATATGGTGGCTAGTAAAGTTGTAAAATGGATGGAAGGGAATAATGTAGTGGGTGAAATGCAAGGAGGTTTTAGATTAGATAGGCGTATAGGAGATAGTTTATTTGTAGTTACACAACTTATGGATATGAGTAGGAATGCAGATAAACAGTTATATATGAGTTTTATAGATATAGAGAAGGCATATGATAGAGTAAATAGAAATAGATTATGGATAAGTTTAGCAAATTTGGGAATGGATGAAGCTTTAATAGATATTATTAAGAAATTATATGAAAATAATTATTATATATATCAATTAGAGAATATAGAATCAATTAAAGTTAAAAATGGTGTGGGACTAAGGCAAGGATGCCCTATGTCACCTATTTTGTTTGTGTTGTATTTGAGTGAAATGGAAAGAGCAATAGAAAGATTAGGAAGAGGGATAGAGATACCGTTAATAGGTAGTAAGGGAGTATATATTTTGTCAGGTCTTTTTTTTGCAGATGATATATTTTTGTGTGCAGAAAAAAGAGAAGATATGGAAGTTATGTTGAGGACATGTGCAAGGGTGGGTAAAGAGATGGGGATTAAATTTAGTGAAGAAAAATCAAATATAATGATGGTTAATACTGAGGAAAGAGAAGATGTAGAATTTTTATTGGGAGATATTAAGTTAAGTGTGGTGAATAGATATAGTTATTTGGGAATTATTTTAAGTAATCAGAAAAATTATTTGGATGAATGGGAGAAAAAATTGATAAATGAAGCAAAGAAAAGAAAGGGATTGATAAAGAAATTAACAGTATTTTCATATAATAAATATGATGTAGCTAGAATTATATGGAAAGGAGTTGCAGTAGCAGGGTTAACATATGGTAATGATGCATTATATGTTAGTAAAAAGATATTAGATTATTTAGAAAAAGCTCAAAGGGAAGTAGGAAGACATGCATTGGATGCAGAAGTATGGACAGCAAGGAGGCAATTCAAGGAGAAATGGGATGGTCAAGTTTTCATATGAGAGATGCAAAAAGTAAAATGAAAATGTTTGGTAGATTGCAGTTTATGGATAATAAAAGAATAGCTAAAATAGTATTTAATTGGGTTATGAGTAAAGGGCAGGTAACAAGATGGGTGAGAAAGGTAATGCGCTATGCAAAAGATTTGGATAAAGAATTTATATCAGTATATTTGTACAAAAGATGGGATGATTGTGTTAAGAGGATTATTGAGTGTTATAGTAGTAAGGAATGGGATAAAAGAATAAATTTATTAATAAAGACTAGGGAGTTAGAGAGATGGAGAAATAGTATGGAGAGTAAAAAGAGTTTAAATATATATAGAAATAAACAGAATATTAGGTGTGAGTTAATATATGATAATAGTAAGGAAAGTAGTTTATTGTTTAAGGCTCGAACAGGATCTTTAGCTACAAAAGAATATACATGTAAATGGAAAAATATGGGTGATTTATTTTGTAAATTATGTAAGGAAGGAATTGAAAATATTAGGCATTTGTTAATTGAATGTAAATGTTTGAAAACAGAAAGGGTACATATAATGAAGTTGTGGAAAAATAAATATGAAAAGAGTGATTATACAGAAAGTGAATTATTGGTTTTTATGCTAGGTTTGGGAAAAGATAAGGGGGATTTAGATATAAAGGTTATAGAGTTGACAAAAATTATGTTGTGGAAATGGGATAGAGCAGATTATGGGTAAATTTAGAGTGGGGAATGTAAAAGAAAGTGGCTAACAGGTTTATCTGGGCTTAATTGCTGAGATATTCTTGACTTCGTTTAAGGAGAAGCCATAATACATCACATCACATCACATCACATGTTACTTAAAGTTAATAAAGGGAAACTTCATTGTAATATCGGAAATTCAACATATTGATAAAACATTTAATGTTTAATAATAAAAATAAAACTATTATTTCTTACAATTTCTTTGATCCTATTATTATTTTTTATATAAAATACACTTTATTAATTGCAAATTATGTATAAGTTTCAAAGGTACTGGCGGAGATAGTGTACTGCCACTGCTAGAGACGTCATTTCTGCTTAAACACGCAGAAATATCCACAGTAGGGGCGTTATGTATGGGAAAAAAAAATTACATGACATATGTATGATCATTAACTTACCAAAAATATAGTCATAAGACAGTGATTGACACAGTCAGAAATAACAAAAGGTACGGGCCTGTTGTAGTTCAACTGGACATCAAATCAGCATTTGATATGGTACCAATTAATATCTTAATTAATACGCTAGCAGACACATCAATTACCAGAGCACTAATCTACTTGATTACAAATCTTCTTTTAAGTAGAGAAATTCATATAACTCTTAGTGGGAAATATGCACCATCCTTCACTCCATTTAACTCCATTTCACAAGGTTCACCATTAAGGGTTCTTCTATTCACTTTTTATATTAATCCTCTCCTTAAAGCAATTGAAAGTGAGATGACTGGAATATTCATACCCGCAATGAAGACTAATGTCACATGTGTTGCATACATGGATGATATTACTGTCTTTCTGCCCACCAAAAAACAAATACCAACACTAATTAAAATTCTTAATAACTACTCAGCAGAATATAAACTAGAGTTTAATCTACATAAATCCAGTGCTTGGTCCACATGCACTGGACACCAACAAGACCAATACTTTAAAGGAAAACCAGGTCCATTCCTGGGATTTCCATTCCATTTAAGCAACTCTGAAATGTGTTCACAGATACAGAGGAAATTAATGAATAAATCTGAGAATATAACTAATTCTCTATCCAAATCATACATGTCGCTCTATGCCAAAGCCGCTCTCTTCAATCTCTTAATAATAACAAGAGTTACATATTATACACCCATAATAATATACACAAAAGCGTTTATAGCAAAAATTTATTCAATGTGTAGAAAATTATTGTGGAAAAAAAAATAGTGCCAATATCCTTAAGAAAAATCCTGAACCCTCTATCTCGAAATGGACTAGGCCTACATTCAATCAACATTTTTCAAATTCAAAAAACATTTAATCTAATATCATCATGCGCCAAAATTTTCCCCTATCTAGAAATTGCACTCAAAATCACACCCACAGACAAACCACCACCTACAAATAACTTCTGGAATAAGCTAATTTCTCCACTATTAAGCATCTCCAATCTTACATTTACCCCTCCTATGGACAAAATGAAATACTGGGAGATTTACTCAGTCTGCAACCCCCCTTCCAATGATAATGGGAAAACGATCTAAACTTAACAAATAAACAGTTGACCAAAAACTTCAAATATTGGTCATTGGAGCCAAAATTCTATGATTTCCTCATAAAACTAAATCTTGATGCACTTCCAACTCTTCTGTAGATATAAAAGGAACTGTACCAATATTGAAGATATTTGTAAGCTTTGTCAAAGAGAATCAGAAACCCTATCACACTTATTATTCACATGCCCCAGATACAATAATATCCATTGGGACATTCCAAAAATTTTTAAAAACAAGGATTACGGAATACAAACACTTCTCAATTCCTTTGAAAAGGGTATTTATGGACTCATCCGCACTAGCACATTTGTGTTATACTCACTATGGTGTACCAGATGTACACTTATGTATGAACCGGACATGAAACAATCTAACACATTTAGAAACAAAATTGATATCATGCGCACTAGGGATGAAAAAATTTCATTGCCTAACATTTTTTCAGACACCTGGTCAATAATGCTACTTCGCTCTAATTTATAAAAAGACTCACCATCGCCAAAGAAGTAGATCACCAGGACTATTAAAAAAAAAGAAAAAAAGGGGGAGGGAAGGTGGAAGGAAAAGAGATGAAAAGTGTATCCATTAATATATGTAAATTGTTATAAACGGTTGTAACGATCAGGAGAATGGTAAGCCCTGATCAAAATTGTTATTTTCCTTTTTTTTTCCCTTTTTTTTCTTCCTTTTTTTGTACATTTATAAACCAATAAAGCCTATCGAAACTAAACTAAAATGATTTAGTTTTATGTACACAAGGTTGATATGTATGTGAATATTTAAATGCACACATATATATGTATGAACTTATAGAGAGAAAAAGTTATGTTAAATAAATTAAAGAATTTTAAAAGACTTCTTTTAAAATTAGTTAGTAAAAGATTTATAATTAAGATTAGAAAAGATTATTTTCTAAAATAAATAATAGTCTAATTAATGAGAATAGAACACATCGTTAATGACATAAAACCAAGTAATTCGAGTTAGATTTTCTTTGTGAGGTAAGTCAGAAAGCCAACGATGTAAATTCTTGTATGGAGATTAAAATGCAGAATCACCTGAGTGAATGGACAGAGTATTATCCAATCAATTGCAGGGATTTAAAACAATGAATGCCTCAGTACTAATGGGCTGAACAAGAAGCACACTTGATTCTTGAAGCTACATCTGTGCACACGGACATATATGTTAGAGCAGATTCTCTCCCATGGCACAGTGACTTCAATGCAGAGAGCTAATGTTTGAAAATGAGCACAGTCATCTAGGACTCTTAAAGGTCGTATTGATATAAATTACTATTTTTGTATGCCATCGGGTCTTCTTATGTTTAATAATTGTATATAGGTAAATAGTTAAATGCCAGTAATGATCATAAGGAAAAAATTATCTAAATATTAATTGTTAGTATTGATTTGTATTTGTGGGAAGTACACTCTTAGTTTAGGCAGACATAGCAATTGGTGCAGTCACAGTCTTAATTCTGATCATTAATGAAAATAATGGTTAAATTTAGGTAAAGACTAGGCAATAACAAGAAGCAATCAAGGAATTTGATGTCAGTAATGCAAATAGTTGGCCCTTGTATGTTCAACATGTCAAAGAATGCTTATTCATTAATAAAGTTAAAGATGATAAGTATAAGATTGCTTCATTATTATACTTTGCTGCGAGAGGAGTTATTGAGATAGCCAACAGGCTCCCTGAATGTCTAACTCCTGAAGATTCTTCATACAATCAGCTTAAAGAGGATTTGTCAAACAATGGTAACACCCCACCCTTGAGGCATATTGCTGGAATGCAATTCCAGACCCGGAACCAAGACTGGGATGAAAGTATAAAAGATTACGATAGTGCCCTATGTAATCTAGCAAAGAACTGTTCCTATGGATATTTTCTCGATGAAGCCTTGCTTGAATAATTTCTTATGAGTTTCTGTCATAATAGTTTATGCAAAAAATATTGGCTGTTAGTGATTTAGATTATATAGGCTGTAAAATGTGGGATAGCTTATGAACTTGTGCTTGAGCAATCTTGAAAAATACTCTGCATTCAAGAGTTGAAGCAAATTGCAAACAGATGTGTGTAAAACTGTATAGAAAGAGTGGTCAAAAAGTAATGAAAATATTGCTAACAGTGAAAACCCATTTATATGTCTTTGCTGTGGGAAAAAGAGCCACAAAACCAGCAATTGTTTTCATAAGAGAGAACATTGAAATAACTGCAAAAAAATAGGGTACATGAAAAAAGTGGGTAAAGTAAAATGTAACTATTCCAACAAGAAAAATAAGGGTCATAAACATTCATATCAAGGTCAGGCAATTCAGCATACCAATATAAAAAAATGTCCACCACACATGACAAAATTATGTCAAAACTAAAGCTGTGTGATCATTTTATATCTATGGAAATGGTCAGTGGTAGAGCTGTATTGTTGAAATCTGTCCATTATGGGTATACTGTTACTTCCAAGTGTAGGAAAAGATCCATTATGCAAAAACTGACCTAAAGGCATTAGTATAGCAACATCATGGGAATAAAGGGCACAGGTGAAGCACCAATATGTGAAAATCAGGACAAAATTAATGTACTATCATTATATATAGTACATGCCCCTATCAACCCCATATTAGGACAAGACTGGTTCAGCAAAATGGGAGTAAAAATAGCAATTACTAAAATAATTAATAGCCCTGAGAGAAAAAAAATTTCTGAGGGGGTTAAGATAAATTTGAGTAAAATAAATATACTTGGAGAGCAGAAACCTTTCCAGCAGCCAATAATTAACAAACACAGGTCATTGAAAATCCATGATAACCAGAAACATAAGGAAACGAAGTACAAAATTCGTAATGAAATCAAAAATAAAACTTAAAATTGTAGCTTGTTGGACCACTGAAGACAACAGCTACAAATGGAATATGAGGCATATTCATGAAGGTTGATGGAAGCAATGTCACAGTTTCCTTCACAAAAAACTATGGAATGCTCAGAAGCTCAGAAACAATTGTCAGTATGTGAAGGCTGCCTTCTGAAAAGAAATTATATGATAATTCCAGTCAAGGGTATGCAGCATATAGTAAAGTGGCTGCATAATAATTAGTGATTCTTGGGCAGAGCAAAAGCTGTAATTATTGTCTGGTGGCCAGATATTAGCATAGACCTGAAAAAAATAAAATAATGATTGTGATTTTCAAACAAGTACATTTCATGAGAATGCACCCACTGAGTTGAAACATAATTCACAACAGAGTACTAAAAGGAAGATGAAAAACCCCACATATCTTATTAACTCCTATTAAGTTAAGAAATCAAAACTTGATCTCTGAACTTGGGTGAAGTAATGATATGTATGTGAATGTTTAAATGCACATACATATATATTATAATGGAACCCACTGCCTGATAGTTCATGGTGCCAGATATAATGGACCATCCACTGGCTCAAAGTTGATGGTGCCAGATATAATGGAACTGCCAGGTATACCATAAGACGATGTGAATATGACTCAGTGGTTGGATGACTTGAATACTATGTGTCAAACAACTCACAATAAATCATATCCTAAATTCATGATTCGAATTCCCATTTGGAAGTGTCAGATGTTACTGAATCAGAAATGGCAAATAACAAAGGGAACGCATCTCACTACTGTCAGATATAGGCCTTAAAATAGTATGCTAAATATGTCACAATGAAATGCCTAGTTCCAAGTCACATCTATTTCAATATACTCACTTTTAATTTTCTTACAATGTTTCAATATGATCTAGACTAATGCATGTTCATAAGATCTCCCTTTTTAGGCCCCATTACACCCCAGAATTCAAACTCAGGGAGTTCTTGCAGTCAGCTCTCTTCAGGGATGAACTTACTCAATTATTAACCAAATATGCCTATGTATAAGCATAGATATAGAAAAATACTGATGATGATCAATTATTTATAAGAGCAATACATAATGATGATAATGATCATCAAACCTTTAATGGTGTAAATTTATGATGATGATGATCAAACACCTAGTGGAATCAATGCACAATGGTGATGGTGATGATCAAACAGAGATCAGATTTGTTTAGACAACTTAATAAGTTTATTAACAACATATGTAATAAATATTTACAAACAAAAAATAATAAAATAAATAAATATTCGGTTATCAAGAATGGGTTTGTATTATTCTTATGGCTTCACATAATAGAAACAAAATAATTTGAAGTATATTATATACAAAATTATATCATATAATTCATTAAATATATACATAAAATATAAAAAATAAAAAAACAAAATGAGAGTTCACTAATTCTAAAACTACCCCATTAATGTAATTATCACAATGATATTTTTAGGCAAGGGTAAATACATTTATAACTATTTTTTTTATTAAATATATATATAGCCCCACTCCCATATATATGTAGTGTGTAAGTCCTAGTAAAATTAATGATCGATATGAAAAAGACCTTTTACTCAGTGGGTTAATTGTGCACTCAGAAATAAAACAAAATTACAAGTAAATATTATTAAAACTTATTAGTAAATAATAAAGTTTTGTTTGTCCTAAAGCTTGCCCTCAAAGTTAAATATATATAAAAACCTTACTTGAGATTGCCTTGATGGATCAATGTTGAATTTCCTGAGGAATCTGTAAATTTACCTTTATTAAAAATAATACATATTAATTGACTATGATTCCTTGTTTAAAATGCATCAACATATGACATTTATCCATCCAGTGCTTCCACTTTCAAATTGCAGGTGATCGAATTTGAAAAATGAATCTTGAATACACAATACAAAGAAATTACAATACATAAACTTTCAAATAAAAATGATAAAAACAAAAAAAATAATAATCATGTGAATCAAAACAAAATATATTCATCCTATGAAAAGCAAGCATTTTATCTCCCACTAAAAGTTTATAAATTCAAATGTCAATCTCGGTGTAAAATGCTCCTGTTCACCAACTCTGTTAATATTCATAAATTTCATGCTCCTTGGTTAAAAACCAACACATACAAATTATTTTTTCTGAATGTATATAAATCCAATGAAGATTTATGTACACCGGTATTTTGTAAATAGATGTTTTGATTGTGAAATTTTATAATTTCACAATTTCATAATGACATTGAAGCTAGCTTTGGAAGATCCTACAGTATTGGCTTTTTACCTCACCCACATTGTAGTGATTACTTTATAATTGACTATTATTTATTGTGGCTTAAATATATATAAAAATAGTTTTTAAAGAAAACAGTCAATTTCTAGTGGTTTCACATTTCCTTTGCATCATTTCCATAATAATGAATTTTAGCTTGCAGAATAAATTAAGTCATTAATTCATTTCTGCTAATTATAAATTGAAGTTTAACTTTCTAGTTTCCATCTATGCAAAATAAAGATTTTATATTATCTTGAAACTACAGTTATTAAAATTTTACTATTTTTAGACACCAAATAGTTTGTCCTTTTTTAAACAGAAAAAAAAAGACTTTTTTTTCTTTGATCTGACAGTTCAATTGTTAATTTCCAAATAAAGAGAAATGCTGCTACATTGTCACATGCTAGCTTAAACCTATTGTTACAACATAATAAAAAAAAACAAATTATAAAACATTATTATTATTATTATTTCTATTTAATCTTCATTATTCCAAATTCCATCATTTAGCAATAATTTTGACCTCATACCTATTTTAATCTCTGATTATATTCATATAAGTCAGTCAATTAATATTTAGTTAATGATATTAAATGAATAAAAAAACAAGTAACTTCTACAAATAGACACACATATTAGTTTATATGTATTTTTATATACACATATACACGACATGTATATAAGCAGGTATATAGGATATTTTATTTGCCTACCACTTGGTCTGAATTCCAATATTGTGAAAGAAATTGGGACATGCGTGAAGGTTAGTTGTAAGCCATCTATTACAACATATATAAACTTATAGAGAAAAAAAGTTATAAGTTAAATAAATTAAAGAAATTTTAAAAGGCTGATTCTTATAAAATTAGTAAGTAAAAGATTTATAACTTTAAGATTAGAAAAAGATTGTTTTCTAAAATGAATAATAATCTACTTAATGAGAGTAGAATACATCATTAATAAATAAAACAAAGGGATTAGAGTTAGATTTCTTTTATAGAATAACAAACTGTAAAAATAACTCATTAATTAAAGTCAGAAAGATAACGATGTAAATTCTTGTATGGAGATTAAAATGAAGAATCACCTAAGTGGATGGACAGAGTATTAGCCAATCAATTGCAGAGGTTTAAAACAATGAATGCCTCAGTACTAATGGGATGAACAAGAGCACACTTGATTATTGAAGCTTCATCTGTGCACAGACATATATGTTGGAGCAGATATCTCCCATGGTATAGTGACTTCAAGTGCAGAGAGCTGACCTCTGAACATGAGAACAATCCGCTATTACTCTCACAGGTCATATTGATCTAAATTATTATTTACGTATGCTTTCGGGCTTTCTTATGTTTAATGATTGTATATAGATAAATAGTTCAATGCCATTAAGGATCATAAGCAAATAATTATCTAAATATTAATTGTTAGTATTGATTTGTATTTGTGGGAAGTAACACTCTTATTTTAACTAGACATAGCAAAGGTGTAATTTCTATCATTCTAAAATAATTAACAACTAAGAAAAATATTGTTCTGCAACATTTTTCTGATTATTTCTAGGTAGATATTTCAGGGCATATAAATATGTATTATACCACTTTTTAATTAAATTAAGAACATCTTTTTGGTTGTCAAAAATTATAGAGCATCAAAAAAGCCGCATGGTTCTAAGAGATATGAATAATTACTATACCATATAAGGCTGAAAATTTTTAATATTTTTCTCAAACATGTTGTAAGGATGAGAAGTATGGATAGGTTTAAAAAATGGTTATCATATCTTTTGGATGACTATTATATAATGCCCATGTGGGATCCAGATTTAGTTCAAAATGGATAATGAGAAACATTTTTGTAGAAATTGTATTAAGTAGTAAGTTAAACAGAAATTTCAGCCATGAGTTTAAGGTTTGGCCGCAGTACCAAATCTGTTGTGTTTGGACTGAATTGCAGGTTTCAGAATCAAACCCAACAGTGATATCATTAAAATATGAACACTTGAAGTTAATATGTATAATTTATTAGAACAAATATATATATATATTGTAACTAAATTAATGGAGTCCAAATATTATAGATTTCTCAAAATATAACAATATTTGGACTCCATTAATTTAGTTACAATGGCCCCACGTTGGGGCCATTGTAACTAAATTAATGGAGTCCAAATATTGTTATATTTTGAGAAATCTATAATATTTGGACTCCATTAATTTAGTTACAATGAAAGAACTTATTTTCTGTCCTGCCACTGCTAGAGACGTCATTTCTGCAAAAATTGCAGAAATATTTAGAGTAGGGGGCCAAAAAGCAGATGATGCAACTTCTGGCCACTAGATGGCGCTGATCATCATGCGTATGCACAGCAACAGCATGCCATGTGGCCATAAGCAGACGATGCAAAGTTCCAGCTGCTAGATGGCACTGTTCACCATGCATACGCACAGGAACATTATGCCAAGTAGCAGCCAGCACTACTGCCCACTAGGTGGCGCTGTTAGCTTAGGTAAACCGATCCAGTTCACATCATCTGCTAAACAGCGACTACCCAGCATTCTAGCCCACTAGGTGGCGCTGTTCCTCCATGCCATGCGTGGAAAAAACGGCACCATTTTAGAAGCGATTTGCCGCATGTAAACATGGAGAAACAGTGCCACCCAATGGAGTGGGCTAGAATCTTGGTGTAGCAGACGATGTAAACTAGATCTGTTTATGGGAATCAGTGCCACCTAGGTTCTTGGTAGTGCTGGTTGCAGATGATGTACGTTAAATGGGCTTACACATTGCAACTAGTGCCACAAAGCGGGCAGTTTTGCTGCCAGCTGGCTTGTGGAAGCTTCTTGTGATTATGATTCAGATTATTAAACTATTAAATTGAATGTTGAAAATATAAGAAATGGCTGGCTAGAAAAATTATATGTATGTCCCATCTTTTCTGGACCATCTGGGGAAGCTGTACATCATATAGGAAAGAAAAGATGTTGTGTGTAAAATAATATTCTACACCTTTCAACTGACCAGAGAAATAAGATGTTTTTAATAGAAGGAAGAAAGCATTCACCTGCATTCGATGAAAGATGAATTAATCTACTGATAAATATTAATCATCAAGTCCAATTAATTGTTCCAGCAACTGATTTTAAACCGGAGAAAATTTATAAATGTGAAAACAACCGCTGTATTTCATCCACTAAGAATCTTTCTTGACAGGAAGAGATGAAAAATTAATATAATGATTTCCAAATTGTCCACTAAAGCAAATAACCTCAATAGAGTCATCATCATCAAATAGTTATACAACTCAAGAAAGAGATTGTTCCCATGTAAAACGGAAATGGTAGCTGCAGAAATATAGACATTATACAAGACAAGTTTGAACCCTTGGAAATTCGCCACAAGCAAAAGATCGCTAATATGACTTTTTATATCTATTTTCTTTATGATATCAGTCTTAATAAACATTTTAGCAATAAAGTGGTATATTTTATTTAAAGAACTTTTAAAGACTATTCAGATCGATTAAAAACAAGAATGTCTTACTAATAATAACTTTGAGCTTCATAAATGATCTTGAATGTATGAAAATTATTTGTTTATTAATTTTACAGTTATGAAAAATATTAATGTGTAAAACAATATTTTTTTTTATGGTATTATGATTTTTGTTTTAACTAATATATTATTATTATTTTGGTTTTAAATAATATTTTGTTATTATGGGATAAAACACGCACATACATAATAATATTTTTATATGTGTATAATTGTGAGTGAATGTGAAATAATGAGTAGTATTAGAATATTAGATTATTTTGTTTCAAGTTAAGTATAGCATTTCAGAGGTAGAAGAGCGGGGGAGAAAATAATTTAAAACTTATTTCTAAAACTTGCTCTTTCAATTCTATTAACATTTTCTTTTACATTCTACTTACATGTTAGATTTATAAAGTATGTGTGCTGATGAGCAGATATTATTTTTTTTTAAATACTTTTCTCATGGAGTAAAAATCATGGTCAATGTGACGTCCAACTTAATACCAAATACATTTGAAGGGAAAGGGGGAAGAACTTGAAATTAATTGAGGATTGATATATAATCAATTATTATTATTATTATTATTATTCATGTCAATTTTCATATTTATCTAGAAATTTTTATTTATATGTTAGAAATGTAGTAATAAATATTAGTTTGTTTTATTAAACGAGGCGTATATATTTCATTAAGTGGTCTTTGTTAAGTGTGATTATTCATCATCATCAATGGTTGAATATTAGTTATTTAAGATATGAGTAAGTATGCTAAAATTAAGCAATAATTATGAATTTCTTTATAAAAATTAGTTTTATGTTTAGGCTTAGTCCTAGAGCTGTAGTTGAAACCATTGTCATTATCGTTATTATTATCATCATCATCATCGTCATCAACGTTTTAATTAATGAGCTGTTTAACTGTTTAAAGGCCATAAATAAATATTGATTTTATAATATTTAGTGATTTCTTAGTATTATTATAACCACATCCCATCATCTATTTCATGCAAGGATGAGTGAATTGCCATCCTAAATTAGTTATATATAATCTGAGCTAGTAAACTTATAAAAATATTGAAACACATTTGTTATGCTAAGATCTAAGAAGTGATTTATGTCTAATATACTCCACTTTGGTTTAAAGATGTTTTACTTTTACCTAAATATTAGTGCGTATAGTGATATGGCTCAAAAAGCAAAATCTTCCATTTTTATTAGAAATAAAGTACCAAAAAGGGGATTCAAACCTGGTACATGTGAAAGGTTATTAGATATAACCGTGTCTAGATTCAGATAATCTAGTGGCACCCTGCTAGACCATATTCACTTAGTATTTGTTTAAACATGCACTTAACATCAAACCAAGAAATGAAAGTGGATAAGATCTACTGCCTGTATACCTGAGTTATATTTTATTGAATTACTAGTGTACTCACTTCATGTGATTTCATATACCTGAGTTATAATACTTGTTATTAATAATTTGCTTATAATTATTGATATTTGGATATTGAGAAATCCAACATTATTTTAAATATTATGATCTTATATATTGTAGACTACTCAGGTATGGTTGTAGTTATTTGATCAACCTTTAATTTTGTTACACTACACTTTATTATTTGAACTCCCTTTAATTATGTTATAATATATATATATATTGTAATGATCAGTCAATCTACCTTTGATCATGGAGGGTGCCACCAGATCACTGCATATCTGGAAAATTTGTTTACCATGATCAAAAGTGGATGGTGATGATGATATCCGCCGACTAGCCCCAGGGAGATAGCAAGAAATCTTAACTAGTGTTCAGACAATTGAGAAAATAAAAGCACTAAGACAAACATCAGTCAATTTAAGTTTAAATTAAAGTGAAAATTTTATTAAACTCAAGAAAATAAAATAAATTCAATCTAGCAAATGAATACAAAGTTTGACCTAGATTTTTATAAGCATATTTATCAGAGAGTTTACACGAGTTCTGAAAATATTAAAAATTATATACCTTGACAGAAAAGTTCATTCTATCACCTACAATTTAAAAAGGGAATTAATAGTATCTTCCTGCTGGCTATTTATAAAAAAACAACAATCCTAGTTTCCTAATTCAGTGATATGAAAGCGATATGGTTTTGTAGGAAATCAACGAACAGCGCTGGTGAGCATTTCTTGCCCTGGAATAAGGTGTCAAGACAAGAATGTCTTATTGCTGGTAGGACAGCCCATGATGTATTATGCTTAAAGCAATTCATGGTTGATTCATATACAAGATGAGAAAATGATTAATGATTCCATTTTTACGTAATCTAAGAAAAAGAAGAAACGAAATCTCCAACTACAGGAAAACTAGAATAACAAACACCATACCTGCCAGCCAAAAGATTTGCAGTTTGCAAACTAAACATATTTAAAATTAATTATTGTACAATAAAATAGGGACAGATGATCAAATTAAATTAAATTTACGAAAAACTGCCAAAGCATTTAGCACTAGTTAATAATAAAACAAGAAGGCATAATAAGCATATAAAATATAATCTCACAATACACTCTTCAATAAACAAAATTGAAAATAAACTTAGAATCTTAAAACTAAGATTCCAAGACACACTATAAATACAAAGAAGAGGAAACACATATATTAAATATGAGATTGAATTATTATTAAAACTATAGATTTATTTTTTTTAGATTGAGCAGAGATTTAAGTAGAGATTATTTACCCCGGAAAGAATAAGAAAAAATTTTATCTTACGGTAAAGCAGAGTCCACATAGTGTTTCAAAGAGTGTGCACATTTATTTTTCAGTTGAAATTTTCAGGTGTTTCACTTCTTCATGGTGGCAAGTGTAGAGGCATATTTCAGGATCCTTTTTACTTCAGACTTTCATGGCATGACAAAAGAGTAACATGGAATCAGAGGTCCATCCATGGTTAAGTTAACAAGGCATGTTGTAGGTTAGAAAACACATAGCTGTGAATTTTGACATCTTTAAGAAACAAAATATTTTATTAACTGCAAATTATGAAAGGAAATTAAATGTCTGAACTGCCAACACAGTACAAATCTCAGCAAGCTAATATAATTGCGTGAAAATAAATAATGGAATTATTAGAAGCTGAATCTATCATTTTGAAAAGTTTGTTCCAGCCAAAAATAATCTAAAATGTCTGAAATTTTTGGGGTTATTTATACCCTCTCACTAGCTCCCATGTAAACTTTCTTGTTTTTCAATTTATAAGCCATAGCCCAGGGCAAAACTTTATCTCCTATTTAACCTTACTTAAGAATTCTAACCAGGGATTATCTTATAGGAAAAAAACAATAACACAAAATTAAATCTCCACTTTGAAATTAAACTAAAAATGGATTGTAATTTAAATAAAAAAAACAGGAATGTAATTAATCATTTAGCTTGTTTTTAATCAATTTACAAAAAAAAAATAAAACCAAGCAACAAAAAAAAACTATTTTAGAAATCAAAATTTATTAAAAAGAAAAATGACATATTTTAAAACATAACTGAGTATGTGTGTTATTACATGTACTCTTCTAAACAACTTTTAAATCGTTTTAACCTTTAGAATTTAATGGAAATAAAAGTTGTTTTTATTTTTGGCAGTGAAACGATTGAATTGGATAAAGCATCCGCTTCAATATATATATATTGTAATGGAAAGATGATATTTGTAACAGAAATAATAATAAATTGATAGAAAATAATCCATTATTAACATATATGTTTATCTAATCTGTTATTTGTAACAGTAAGTAAACATTGTCACAGTATAGATAAATAGATGAGTGATGAAATGATAGTTGCCATAATTCAATAACCAAACACTAAACAGGATAATGATATGCTGCAGTGGTTCATCATTTGTAACCAAGTAAACTAAATGAGAAATGAATTCACTGTGTTATTTAAAGGATGATGCTAACATATAAATAAGAATATATGCATATCATGCTCTATCTGGATGTCTGTTTCTAATTAATTAAATATAACATTATAGCCCAATTGCAACTATGCTAAACATTAATTCTGTCACACTAGTAATGAAATAAATAAGTTATCTCATTTCTCCATATAAAATAACAACAATGACAATTAAAACTATCATCATTAAAGATTTAATAATATCTAAATATTGGGGATGTCATTTGAACAATAAAACATACTGGCCATTGTCATCAAATAAAAGAATATTAAATATAGCAACTGAATAAAATTACCCACTTTGAGATTCCTGGAGTGCATTATGCTTATCTCCCATACTAGGTTCTTTTAACAAAGAATCCTTCCTATTCTTCTTTCCAACCATATAAGACCATTCATGGTCACATGCACACACTGGTGCTATTCATGACAACTTATAAAATATATATTATATAAAGTTAATATTATGAAGTTGGAGAGGGATTATATCACTCTTTATTCAGTTTAGCTAAGTATATGTGTTTTCCCACGAGCGCCACTAGATTGTTTTTAAATCTAGATAAATATCTGTTTAGAGTGTACTGAGTTCAAACTCATTCGGTACATTTTTATGACTTGGATGACTAATGAAAAAATGACATTCTTACATTTTATCTATATCGATAAAATTACAAGATCCCAATATTACCAAAATTTATATTATAGATCAAAGACTCTTACAGACATTGCTAGCTCATTTTATGTATATTGATGAACAGACAAGTATCATCTTATTAATGGCTTCTAAACAAGCATCGTGAAAACCATTATTAATATTGATGGCCATTTAACTAGATTATTTATCACAATATAAAGGTGATAATGATGATGATAATAATGATGAATGATAGTAATAGTGATATCATAATAATAATGATAATAATAGTGATAGTGATGATACCAGCCATAGCTTATTAATAAACTCACAACAATAAATTTATCTTTATAAACTTATAGGCATCTATTAAAAATTATCCTATTTCAAACTAAGATTTAAATATTACATTTACTAGCATTTATATAAGTTTATAGTTATTTACTAAAATACTTTGATAGTTAAAACTAGGATTTAATAATACTAGTGATGATGACTGATCATCACGAATCTCTATGCATGATATTCATCTTTCTATAAATCTTTATTTACTACATATATTAATTATGCTAAACATTAGATTTAATGATTATAATTTATTAATGATGATGATGGCGATCATAACTCTTATATAGTATTATTTGAAACATTTTAACCAATAACACGATATCCATCTTTGATGAGGATGATCAAAACTCATGGACACAACATAATTTTAGCTTTCTATTGTTGAACTATAATTACTAAAATTTGGTTATTATTAAGCATAATCCTTAAATATTTAAAGATAAATCAACATTCCAGTTTACTTAACATTTTGCGAGCGCTTAATATTTGCAAGTGATTGCTCAATATTTACGAATGATAATACTTAATAACTGCGAGCAATGATGATGAATTAAAATGATAGAATCAAGACAAGAAAAACACAACAATATTTTTTTAATAAGAACTCGGAAAACCAATTAAGATATATATAATTATATTTTATTAATACTATTACTCTTTCTTTCTTTCTTTAAAATCAAATCAATAATTAAATAAATGGCTTATTATTACATTAATTCAATACAAAAATTAATATAAGCACAAGCAAATAAACTTAATATATAGGTTTGTCATTTCTGGATATTTTAAAATAAGCTGGCTTAAAAAAATATATTTCATGGAATGCTTACTTAAGTCTTTCCTAACTTATTATATCATAAAATAAATTTCATATGTATCTTGTGTGTTTTATTTCACTTCCATTCATATGTAAGCCTTGCTTTATAATTTCTCATATTTAAACTATTTATATATAACCTATTCCTTGACATGTTTGTATAAGCAGTTACACATGCACACATTCGGTAATGTTAACATATATGTTTAAAATGTATACCCACAAATTACATATATAAAAATATTTTTGCAACCTTTTAGTAAAATAAAATAAAATACATGATATTAATTTTAATACGCAACAAGATAAAATAAAAAAAACCCATTATAAATGCATATATTTATAGGTTGCTCATTATCATTAACAACTGAAGAACAATTAAAAAAAAAAAACATTTCAACATTACAATATATAATATAAAAAAAATAATAAAAAATAATGAAAAATTTAAGTTTAAAGATTTAAACTATGTTTGTGCTATGTTGTGTGATATTGCAAATAACTATAGATAAACAAGTCTTTAATGTTTCTGTATCAAAAGAAAAATTGCTTTGACCAGTAAATTAAGGTTTACTTTTAATAAGTAAGAATAAAAATCTGTTAAAGAAAGTTCATAGTTACCCGATCACTTTCACTTCTTATAAATGTCCTGAGTTTGAATTTTCAGACTGCTTGTCTTTGCTCCATAAAAAAGAAAGTTATTGCAGATACTGTTAAGATAAACATGAATCAATTGACTTGCTTGTTTCTTTAATTCTAAAATTATTTATTGTTGATTGGCTTCCTTCTACCATTTTAAAAAGAGCTATTATAAATACTTTTTAATAAGTATGTACTGGTGGATTTGCTTGTCTCTCCCATTTTTAAAAAAATAATCGCTGTAGACACTTTAGATGACAGGTAAACTTTAACAAAAATTTGATTCATGGCTTCAAACTTGGCTATATATGCATTTTATACATTTTCTTTGCCTCTTCCTTCCCCTTCTCCATTCATCCAAAGGTAATGAGCCTTTAATAAACCAGGAGCCAGAAAAGAAGCATTTCATATAGCTTGTGTGGTTTGGCTTCAAACTCTTTCATTTTGTTGGTTATTATTTGATTGGTATATGAGACCACAGTAGATTAGTGATTTTAACCCATTCTGTATTATTCAGGAAGCAGAAAAAAATGATTTAGCAATGCAGAGTCATGGTATTATACTCAGAAAAATATGTTAATCTCATTTCATAGAATTGTCAATAACTTCTTATAAATTCAATTTTGTTCCATTTTCCTTCTTTTTCCAATATTAATATTGCTGGGAATTACTTGTATATCCGCACATCTTCGTCTATTTTGACTTTATACAAGAGTCTTTTCCTTCCCTTCCCTTTTTCAATTTTTAAAGAGTGAAAAAAAAAAATCAAATCGCCCACTTTCCCTTTTTTTTTTTCAACATTAATAACGAGAAAAAAATTGAGTGAGAGTTACATCTCTGTTTAATAATACTGAGTTACATCTCTCTTTAATAATAATGACTGAGTGACTGTCTGTCTCTCTAAAATAATAATACTGAGTGACCTTTAAACATTTTATTCATTTATATTGCCAATCTTTGGTCAAAGAAACTGACCACCTGCATATCTTATCTTGAGATAAAAGATAAAAATCAGAGTTTGACAAGTTGATGTTCTATCGCGATTTTACAAGAAAATTAATAATCACACTTTATTACATCAAAGCACACCCTTTATAAAAATAATCTTAGACACAGGTAACACAAACAATACAGCTGGCAATCTATAGCCATTACAAATAGGTGTAAAAGCGTTTTTGTGTTTATACAGACGTTCTTATTCTTTCACACTCTTTTGCACGTGTACATTTTCAAATCTCAATCTCTTATCTAGATCACTTTATTTGACACTTTTTTTCTGATCTGCTTTATTTTAACCAAAAATAAAACTAAATAACTGAATATATTAATTATTTAATAAGAAAAATAACATATTAAAATATCATTTCTTACAACATTATATTCATTCACCACCTATCAATTTATCAACTATATATTACACATATAATATACGTACACATAAATCTATATATATATAAAAGAAAATTTTTTTTTCAATTAAATAATATATATGTGTGGGACATGAGAACATACATATATGTACAATATATATATAAATACATACTATATGTAAATAAATATAATACATTAAAGATCAGCCTGTCAAGCTATTTGTGCATGCGCTTTTTACGAGTGTTAATAATAAATGAATACTTTGACTCCCAACACAACATATAGTATTTAGGAAAGAATAAAATGAATCCACTTATTTTATCCAACCCAAATGCTTATATATGGGCAAATCTTAAGTACTGGAAGTGAAAGCGTGAGGATAGACCACTCACTTTAAATTACTGTTTACGATGTCTGAATGAATGACGTCGGCGAAATTATTTAGAATTTACTATACGTCATTCTCAAATGAAACTTAAATATATATAAATAAGCATTTATTTTATATAGTACATATTTATAAATTGTAATACATTAAATATCAGCCTGTCAAAGTATTCATTTATTATTAACACTTGTAAAAAGCGCATGCACAATAGCTTGACAGGCTGATCTTTAATGTATTAAAATTTATAAACATGCGCTATATAAAATAAATGCTTATTTACATATGTTTAAGTTTCATTTGAGAATGACGTTTAGTACATTCTAAATAATTTTGCCAACATCATTCATTCAGACATCGTAAACAGTAATTTAAAGTGAGTGGTCTATCCCCACGCTTTCACTTCCAGTACTTAAGATTTTCCCATATATAAGCATTTGGGTTGGGTAGAATAAGTGGATTCATTTTATTGTTCCTAAATACTATATCTTGTGTTGGGAGTCAAAGTATTCATTTATTATTAACACTCGTAAAAAGCACATGCACAAAAGCTTGACAGGCTGATCTTTAATGTATTACAATTTATAAACATGCGCTATATAAAATAAATGTGTATTTAAATAAATATAGTTAATATTGTGCTGGTTGTGCTGGACTCACTTTCAGCTGTATATTAGCTTGCTTTATGAGTTCTAGTGAAGTCTCTTTTAGCTGGACTGGATCACTTGCCTTTCATTGGCCATGGTCATAAGAGCTTCCAATCCTATCATTGACTTGCTTCACTACATAGATGTATCGGTAATGACTATAGTAGAAACACATTTGCTATTGAAAGTGGTTTCAATTGAGAACATGTTCAGTCATTCAGGTTAGACAAACATTCTCTCTCTCTCTGTCTCCTGCCTACAAAAATGCTGACTATTTATTGCCGGATCTCATACCTTACTGGCAGCAATCAGATTCAGAGAGCATCATTGTTGATTGATCCATACTAACTAATGGTAGGGTTTATATACCTATGTTTACACATTGGCCATACTTCTGTTTTACTTTTAGGACATGTTTATCCATTAGTTATCCACATGTCTACACATTGGTTAGTGGCAATGAGTGCTTAATCCAATTAGATGAGGAAAGAATTTGGACTAGTCCACTTCTGAAGGCAGTGTCAGATATCATCATGGAGGATTGACCGTAGATGTCTGTTAGGATATGTAATTTCTTTTTCAAATCTTTAAATGTAAAATCAACCAAAGTTTGATGTTATAAATATCCAACAGTTTGGCATGTTCCATAGCATGAGCAGTAAAAAAAAAAGACATGCGTATGGAAATTGAATAAACAATGCAGTGGCTTTGAGGATTGGATTAATGGTGGTTGTGCTATACTTATTAGCCCTGATATAAAACACAAATAATTGAGGACATATTAGATTAAGATAATTTTACAAACAGGAAAAGAAGAACTTGCTGATGTTGATCCTAAGATGTATGATTTCATTGCGGTCATAATATGTTTAACAGTAGTCCATAAAAGATGCATTCATGGACAATAGTAAGCAAGCATATAGATTAAATATGAAAAATTCTGTATCTTACATTTTATACTTCTTTCATTTTCGATGAATCTTTTCAATAAAAACCTTTTCCATATTTTTTTCAAATTCTTTGTCAATGTTTCTAATGCCTATACATTCTATAAAATGACTAGAGAAAGAATGTAAAAAATGAAATTTTATATTTTGGATAAAAAATCACTGCCTAGGCATTCTATACAATGGCTGCTTTTGACACTTTGATGGTAACATATATATTGCTATAATTAATAAAAGTGAAAATGTTATATTTAAATCTTAATTAAGCAAAAATAATTAAATATACAACTGTAGTAACTCTCACCAAAATATAATATGTTATGGGTAATATTAAAAATATTTCATATGGAAGAAAATATTTAAAGCACTAATTATAATGATCGCCTATGTCAAAGGCAACTATTATATTCAAAATAAAAATGAAAATTGGAAATTATACATAATAGTGAGATGTATTCCAAAATGTATCCAACTGAATATTATTATATCTTCTATTTTTTACTAAGTCTGTGTTTTTAATGAGTTATTCCTCTAATTTTGTTTTTGGCTCATATATCTACTATACTGAATTGAAATGAAACATTATTGTAATTGCAAGGTTGTCTCTGTATAGTTACAATGAAGCTAAAACAGATCTTTCAACAGCACCAGTACTTTTAGATCGGCAAAAGGACATTTGTTCATGTTTTAAAAGTTAAAGCAATGCAGTTAGTTTATATTGAACATAATGTCAAGAAACTTAAAATATATGAATCATGATTCATTAACTTAATATACTCAGTAATGAAGCAAAAATCTGATAGAGGTCAGTAAAGTGCAATTTGGAACACATATACTTAAATGTATAATTTCATATTTTTAATTTGGGATGTAGTAGTTGTGTTTGGCAATATTATTTAGCAATGTTTTCCACATTTTCTTCATGTAAGAAGCAATATTAGAATGATCACAAATTTATTTAATCAAGTATATTGTAGAATGAAGTAGAATATAATACTGGAGTACATTATTTTCCTTTATTTTTAATAATACTGTGGGGGAGTTTGCAATACTCCTCAATTAATATGAAAGCCTTAAACAAAAAATTGTCATATAATCTCTATTTTTTTATTTTATTTATTTTTAAATTTCTTCTATTTTCCACACAATCTATCCTGATCCTACATAAACTTCATCTACAATCCAAATCCTTATTCCACTTTTGCTTTCTTTTTCTGATAACTAAAACTTCCAGCCCTGCACCAGAAACAACAAACTCCCTTTAAGGTTATCATAAATCCTTTCACATTTTGTGTAATTTTTATTTCTGTATAACTCCATTTTTTTTACTCATATTTGTTTTCTATAACTTTAATTATTTTTCTCTAATCAACTTATCTTCTTTTTTTCATCTCTTGTAATTAGTTGTCGATAATAACTTTTCTGAGTACTTTAGTATTAGACCAGTTATGATAAAATTGTACCTCAACCCTAATCCTAATTCTAACCTAATATTAATGTGATATTTCACAGCAGATCTAATACTAAAGTACCCTTTATCTGCCTGCTTGGTTCCATAATTTATATAAATATATGGAAATTAATTATCCAATATTAACTTTTCATATTATAGACGCTTTGTTGTTTTGCAAATTTTGTCCTCTCCACTTTATTGAAAAATCACCATTTTTACTAATCGATTATTCATATATAGAAACTTCTCAGGCATTGTTAAATGGATTGCTTTTATTAAAAAAGAGCCTCCCCCCCCCCATTTCACTTAGAATAATCTCATTTGCTATCCACAATTTCCCACCCAATAGTTATCCATCTACTTTTTTTTAATCCTGCCCAAAAAAAAATTTGAATTCCCTCACCAAAACAATGTATATTATTTGAAAATATTAAAGCTGACAGCACTGCCTTTCAAATAATTCTATATATCTCATATAGATGAGAAATAAGCCAGATTTTTAATCCCATTTGATTTTTTTTTATTTTTGGCTGGTTTTCAATTCTAAATCCAACGATATGGATTTTTCTTTCACTTAAAAAAGTATTTAATACCTATACTCTCACTTGTTCAAGACAAATATCTCTCATTTTTTATTTGTCAGTTTTACTTTTTCTATTAAATATTAGAATCTTATATTTATTTTCACTGAATTTAATTTTCATACTTTCTGACTAGATCCTTCTCTAATAACAACTCAATATCTTCTACACAGGTTGAACAAAAAAGCCATTTTAGCTTCTAAATCGAATTGTTTCTAGATTATATATATTTTTTGAATTCAACTTTAAGAATCCTTACCCCTATTTCAAATATTTATATTTCATTCTCAAGTCTCTTAGAAACAAAATAATTAATAAAGATGATAATAGACATGCCTGTTTCGATGGAATTTTACATTTTACTTGCAATGACTCTAAACCTAAATTGGTACTTATAAAAGTAATTCTTGATATATTGTACAGGTTTAACACCTACATATATTATATTTAGTATAAGCGGGACTCAAACTCAGACTTTCAGACAATCCACAACTCCCAGTGCTATCTTATATTACTAACCCATCTGATCACACACATGTTAAAAATATAAATAATCACCAATATATGTATTTTGTGCTAAACCACCACTCATCAGTTCGTCCAGATTACCATCTCCATACATATATATCAATCATTACTCAGCTTTATATTAAGATAGCCAATCTTCATTCTTTAATGAACAGGCTGCAAACTACTCCAACCCACAACTCTTCAGCCTTCCATTTCATTGATGATAGAATGTTCAAAGCCCACATTAGTGCCAAGATTGTTATCCTATCCATGCTCACATTTAGTCATTCTGACCCCTCATGTACAGGAGAATAATCCATTTAGATATACATATGCAAGGGATGGGTAAACCTATTACACATTCTTTATATAAATTAATACATTGTACAGGCTTAACACCTGGATTTATAAGAAATATAATATATGCAGGATTCAAAATCAGAATTTTACATGACCCACAACTCTCAGTGCCATCTTATATTGCTGACCCACTGGACCACATACATGTTAAAAAATAAATAATCACCAATATACGAGTGCATAATAGGTCTGCCCATCCCTTGCAAATGTATGTATAAATGGATTATTCTCCTATACACGAGGGGTCAGAATGACTAAATGTCAACATGGGTAAGATCAACCTTGGCACTAACGTGGACTTTGAATGTTCCATCATCAGATTTTCAATAAAATGGATGACTGAAGAGTTTTTGGGTTGGAGTAGTTTGAAGCCTGTCCATTAAAGTATGAAGATTGGCTATCTTAATATAAAGCTGAGCACTGATTGTATATATGTGTGGAGATGGTAATCTGGACCAACTGATGAGTGCTGGTTTAGCACGAAATACAAATATTGGAACAGATGTGTGATCAGGTGAGCCAGCAATATAAGATGGCACTGAGAGTTGTGGGTCATGTGAAAGACTGAGTTCGAAAAGTAATTCCTGTAAAGATTCTTAAATCATTTGAACAACTCTTAAATCTATTTAACACATTTTTAACACTCTAGAATCTATTGCGATCTATTCTATCATTTGCCTTTTCTAAATCGAAAAATGTAATAAATAATGAGGTACTTTTTTATGCACTAAAACATTTGATTAAGTTTAAAGAGAAGCCATTTTATATTATATGACACAAATCCTTAACACATAAAAATTTAAAAAATAGTTGCAAATTCAAAATGCTTTTTATATTGATAAATAATATTAATCTATATATTAGTCTTTCTAGATTAGATTATACATCTCTTCTTAAATTAACTGAATCATATAAAAATTGTATACTTCTTATAAATAAAAAATGAGGGTTTTTTTTGAACTTCTAGAAATAGTAATAAAGTTGTCACAATTCTTTTTTGATCGATTTTATGTCTTTAATTACGCATATATGAACGTACAGAGCGAAACTAAAGGAATAAAAATAAAAACAGGCAAAATTCACTATATGTATTGCCACACACACAACAAGCTAGAGTAATCAATAGATGCCAGAAGGCTTGTGCATAAAATCCCCAGAAACTGGTCTGGGGATATTGAATGAGTAGGCACTAGATGGGGATTTTATGCACAAGCCTTCTGGCATCTATTGATTACTCTAGCTTGCTGTGTGTGTGGCAATACATATATTGAGTTTTGCCTGGTTTAAAACAGTTATACACAAGCATAAGAAGTGGGGTCATGTGATGTTTATTGGCTTAATAAAAATAAGAGGGTTAGAGTTAAATCACCGAAATTTTGAAGATAATGGGTTTGCTTTCGCAAACAATGCTTCAGAATTTCAAGAAACATTATAAGAGCTATCAAATGAAAGTAAGAAAGTAGGATTAAAATTAATTGCTAAAAATACAATATAACCATAGAAAATGAAAATCGATAAAAACGTCTTGAAAGTTAATGAATATACATGTTTTGGCTAGATTATTAACTTATAGAATTAACCTTGGAAGAAATGATTTTGGATACAAATAACTTATTATTAAAAGACAATGTGTCTATATGTTTGGAAAGAAAGTTACAAACATATTTCTGAAGGATTACTTATGGGTGTGAGACATGGTCACTTAATAACAATATAAATACATAGATTTTTATTTTTACTGTGAAGTAGATATGTGTAGATAATAACAGGAAGAAAGCAAAATATCCTGATGAAAAGCCAACAAATATCATGGTATCATTGAAAAATGCTCTGCACTATTTAGTGCAGGTAGAGCATCGATTTGGCATTAGCTGTTCTGGCCATCGAACTTCTGATGATCTCCTGAGCACTAAAACCATTAGCCCTTTTATTGAAAAAATTAAGAGACTGAAATAGAAGCGTTTGAATACGTCATTAAAAGAAATAATAACTGGAAAATTGTAGTTCTAAACTTAACTCCATGTGCTTGTGAAAGAGCTAGAAAGAGGCCACATATGAGGTGGTGGATGAAATAAAGTTTATTGAAGAGATGTGAAGAAAAGAAGCTGTAGATTAAACTTTGAGAAAAAAATTTCATGTTTATGAATGTATACTTACAACGATTTTTCTCATAAAAATATTGTTCTCCGAGTCTTTTTAGAAAGTCAATTAACGTTTTATTTCCACTTGATTGATAGATTGCAAAGGTCATCAATCAAAAGAGACTTAGTTTTAACTTTTCAATATGCGATAACCAAAGGATGCTCCAATACATTTTTAAAATCTTGCGCTAATGTATATAGACCAGACAGTTTTTATTTTCCATTTTTAAAATAATTTTAAACGAAATATTTTTTTTTCTTGTTATTAAAATAATTCCGAAACATTTTGTAATACAGACGTATATTTGGGGATAAGGGGTGTCAATAGTCACCATATTTATATGAAATAACCATTTTGTATTAATATTATTGTGTTGTTGGTTTTTACTAAAATTCAGCCCTGGTTTAGGTCACAGGTAGAGTGGCGGCCCTTAGGGCTTAAAATACATGGACCATGGATCAGCTTTATCACGGTACTTAGCTAATGTCTTATTCGCACCAGGATAATATGTCATTCGATTATATTCTAAAACTTGATAAAATATTAAATAATTATATTATTATTATTATTATTATCATCATCATCATCATCATCATTATTATTATTATTATTATTATTATTATTATGTTTCAAAGAAAAGAACTTTATTGATGACCATAGGGTTACATTTGCTATAAGCCACTCCGTATACATATGTTTACATTTCTAGTAAATAGAGCAAGTTTAAGTTTATATCTGTGATGAACAAAAAATTAAACTAAATTAGGAGGAAAAGATATTTAAATATTGTCAAGGGGGTGCAAATACATATGTATACGTTACATTTGTGAGTATTGCTTGCTGTAATCAGTGTTCCCAAAAGTCTCGTGTTATCATTGTCCAATTTGCAAACCTCAACTTGTATGCCTATTGCAGTGCTGGGTTTAGTTTGCTTTCCAGTGTTTGAATCCTGATTTTGTTGTTACTGTTCTCCTCTATATTAATAGTATGCAGTCAAAGACAACATTCACTGTATTTTTATTTGTAGATACATGCCACATCTTTTTTAGAAAAATATTGGTTGATCGCACAGATTATTGGTTATAGGAAGTCATCTTAGAGATTTGATTGTTGTGTTATTAGTGACCAGGTTGCTGTGTAAATGTCTGGATGTGCAATTTTATTGTCTCTGGCTCATAATTTTTCCAGTTTGATATTGAACGTTGATGGATGTCGCCTTGTGTTGTTGCCCAAGGTGAATGTGCATCTAGTGCACCAGTATGCATAAAGCACAAAAGTGGCTGCACAGACAGATGGGATAGAGCCTTTGCAATATGAATTAAAGATTGTCTGAAGGGTTGTGTTAGATTGTCTATATGTTCCTGTCATGATAAAGTGAATTCTGTCTAGGGCTGGACAAAGGTAGAATAGATGTTGCTGTGTTTCTTCAGCCCTGTGACACAGGGGACAAAAAGGATCTATGTTAGTGTATAGTCCTCGGTATCTCAGAAAATATGTCGTGGGCAGTGCATGTAGGTTTAGTCTCAGCAAAAAATCAAAATACTTTGGCTCCAGACATCATTTTTTAAACTTTATGGAGTAATTGTAGATTGTTGATTTTAAGCTTTGTTAGATTGGTGTCATGGCTTGTTGTTGTTGTTGTTGTTGTTATTATTATTATTATTATTATTATTATTATTATTATTATTATTATTATTATTATTATTATTATTATTATTATTATTATTATTATTATTATTATTATTTTCTTCCAAAGCGTAAGCTTGTGGTTAAGATCTGTAGAGGTCCTTACCATCACATTTTTCAGATGCATATTCTTTAGGTTACAGCCTTAGTAAATATTATTAAGTTTATAAAGTCAACATCAAGTTCTTCTTGGTGATCATATGAATATTATTTGTACGATTGTACTCTTTTTGATTTTCCAGGCTGCTTAAAGACTTTTATTATTGTGAAAGTAGAAGCCATCCATCTCACTGCTGGTCACCCTGTTTATCACTAATCTTTCAGAGCAGTATACAATTTTTTAAAAAATTCGTTCATATCATGATGTCATCAAACTACAGCAACTTCAATATGGTCATTTAAACTTGGAATAAAACTTCAGGTTAATGTGGTCCAATATTCTCTTGTCTATTTTCTTGCCATACATCATTTTATATATATATATATACCCATATATATATATATATATTGTACCTAACTAAAGTGTCACTTAGTTCCAAGAGGTAATCAAGGTTATCTTAGCTTAACCTTTTGTTTAAAATTTCGGATTAAAAAAAATAATGATGATAGAAATGAAAATTAACTTAGTTAATTATTAAAACAGGATAATCTAAGTATTTTAATAGTGTCAGTTGGTTTGATAAGGGATGTTAGGTAATAATTTAACATAAGCAAATGTTAAAAAAATAATTGTGAATTGACAAATAGTATTAAATGTATTCTAAAATAACTACCGTATAATCCATTTTAATGTCTAAAGAATAATAATTAGATATTATAAATAAGTTGGAATAATTAAGTAATGAATTTAAAGAAAAAAATGATATATAAGTTTTTATTAAAATAATAAGAATATTTGTTATTAGTTTTGTAGTTTAACATTCCAGTCATAAAAATTATTTAGATTAAATATTTATTAACATTTCATTGTTCGAATTTTAAAAAAGAATTTTAAACAATTAAAGTAAGGCCAGACTTATGTGAGAATATGTGCATGCATAGACATGGAAACATAAGAATAAAAAAATAATTTAATTCCAATATTGTTTAAAATAAGTAAATAAAGCATATGTGTGGATAAAATTATTTCAATGAAATAATTTTAAGGATTTAATAAAAGGTATAACTTTGAATTTTATATTTATTACTATTGTGTTGTATAAAATATCATTAAAAATGTTGCATAATATTTGTTAATAATAGGATTTTGACTTTGCAGCTGAGGGTCACTTGGTATGGGAAAATTATATTGATTATGTCAGTAGATTGATTCCACAGCTGGTTTGTCAGAATGTTAAAATTTAATAAAAATAGTTTTTATTGGTTTTTAAATGAATTGTAGGTGGATGGAAAATTGTGAGATAAAACGGAAATCGAGGGACCATCCAGGGGTGGATCTTGTTTTGATTCAACTGGTGCTGGATCTTAAAATTTTGTTAATAAAAGTAATTTTTTTTAAAAAAAAAAACTTGATATTTTTAAAAAAAATACAAGTATGTTTAAAAATTTAAAATCATTCTGTCATGATGGAGGGCTAAAGGAAAGGTAATCCGTTTTTCTGACAATTTGAATTTCAGTCGAGGCATAGAAATTATAGTAAAAAAATGTCTAGAATAAATGAAGCGTCTCACATATTATATGACTTTAATTTGTTTATTTTTCTTTACTTGGAAGTAAAGTTAAGAAACAAATTATTAATCATTTCCATAGATAAGTGTTCAGTTGCATTAAACTATTTTGAAAGTAAAATACTAATTGTTTTTCCTGTTAGATTAAAAGTATGTGTAAAAAAAAAAAAAGAGAAATTTTTTTTTAAGTTTAAAAAAAAGAACACTATAAGGAAGCTATTACGTTCGATTACAGTGAAACTATAAAGAATGATTTTTTTTTTAAAAAAAGTTATTACTTATATCTTGACATAAGTGAAAATGATTTGTTTAGCTAAACGCAAACAAATAAAGTATATATATTTTAAAGGATAACTCTTATTTACACAGTAAGAAAGGACAAGTATTCGGAAATAAAACTTTAAAGCAATCTGCAATGATTAATAATGAATTTATAGTTATTGAGTACATTATAAATGGTCATACTTGCCAGTATTTATAAATAACTTTATGGCATTAATTATAGCTTATAAACTGAGAAACGTATTGAAGGATAAAAAATTCTACTCTCATATTTAAAAGTAAGGAAATTGGTTTTAAAAATAAAATACGTCTTGGAATATTATTAGGAAACTATTTAAAAAAAACTATAGTTTAAAAGAAGCGTTTTCCTAAAAGAGGATAAAGAACTTCAGATAAAGAAATATATATTATTATTATTATATACAATTTTGAACTCGGGATCCTATAAATTAATTAAAGTGTGTTCAGCTGAAGAATTTATTTGTTTTATGCCGGCTTAATCTTATTATTTAATTTTTTTTAAATTGTTTTAAAAAAAAATATTATTAAAGAACTATTGAACATTTTCATTTGGAAATCATTGCCATGTTTATACATGTATTAATTGAAGCTTCGAATTCGGATAGATATCTTAACCTGGATAAATTGTCTACACATTATTAAATAGAAAAATCATTACGGAGCTGAAATATGAACTTGAATTAATGTATTATTATTTTTTTATATGGTCTGTTTTATTGGTTTAAAAAAATAATGAAACCATAAAAATATTTATACTATTATTTTTTTTTGTAACACTTTTTGCATAAATATACAGGTAAACTAGGGTTATAATTTTAAAATGAAATAGGATTATTAGAATGAGCAAATGTTTTTTGCTATTCTTAAGTAGATTTAGTTTATTTATTAAGCATTACACCAGCTAGTTTCTATTTAATAATTTCAGTTATAGAGATATAAATATCACAGTTTTATTTTCATATAAATGGGATGTTTTACTTAATTTTATTTTAAATTTACCAAAGAAGTTTATCAGAGAGTATCCATTCATTTGTTTTATGAATGTTATCTTAATAATAACTACAAATATTTTATATTCATCGAGAAGTAAATATTCTTGCATTTAATTTACAATTTTAAAAGTCCACTAGTCACTATATTTTAGGATTTAATATTTTGTATATGTGCATTGTGCCTTGCCGAGAATTTTATATGCATTTAATTTTAAAGTATTTTCTACAGTAGTCAATTGACACATAGTTTACTTTGTTGGTTCGAACATTGGATATACGTTTTGTATTATTTTATAAATCTCTTAGAAATAACTTAGTTAGTTTAAGTGAAGTATATATATCTTGCTATTAGTTAGTATTTGTTAGCCTCATAGAGTTAGGCTTAGTTAATAATTTTGAATAGGTTTATGGAGTAGATAAAATCCTCCATCCTTATTGTATTGTATTTCCATGATTTGATAGTGCTTATTTCCAAAAGAGGGTTATTGTATTGTATTTTTCAGTGATGATGATCACATTTATAAGCATTGAAAATCCCATGAGAGAGGATTGTGCTTTCCTGGTGCATCTTTCCTGTTTCCAGATACACTGTAGATAAGTTCCAGGTATCTTTGTTTCTGCTCAAAGTTAGGTATTTTTGAAAGACACCACATTCTTTTCTAGCTCTGAGGAGCCTAGTATCTTTATATTTTTTGCCTATCATTCATGATGACTTAATGCTAATTCCACCACAGTAGGTGATGTTGCATTTGTTTTTAGATTTGTGATGACAAGATATGCTTGTTTGAGGAAATTTATTTCTTCAGGTAGTTGTAGCTAATTTATGGCTCATATGTATATCAATGTTTGAATTGTGTTACTATGATAGTTTTACCAGGCACAAGCTAACCAACAATAAGTTATATTTATTTTAAAGTATATTAAACATGCATATGGTATAAGTGGCAATTCACACATAATAATTTAATATTTTCATCCAGAATTTCGCCGCTGGATTTGTAAGTCTGTTACATCATTATTTTTAAAACATTGAGGGAATAATTTTATGTGGATTAAAGTTATTTTAAAAAAATTATAACTGATCTCTGATGAATGACTGCCCCATACACTTAATTTAGTTTAATTTTAATATTAGCTTAATCTGATTTAAACATATATCTAGCTATGATATTAGTTATAACCGTGAAACTAGTGGTGATATTTTTAAAAAGTATTGCTGAATATGCTTATTCCAACTTAGCGTTTGTTAAGTTTAGGAATATAAAATTAAGTTTAGGGTTTTCAATATAAACCTAGTTCTGTGTGTTATTCTGATTATTAGATGACACAATAATGTTTTAAATTATTCTAATAAAGAAGAATAGTAGTGTGCTTATTAAGTACATATGATAATTAAAGTTTAAAGTATTTTTTTGAGAAAAGTCTAATTATTAAAAGAGAGTAACATTGAATAACCTTTGTCTGTTATTAAGTGTATTAATGTAAATTAAATAAAACTGTTAAGAATCCAAATACTTATATTAAGTCCTAGTGCGATATTGGCAATGTTTGTATTCTACTACATTTGTAAACATTTCTTCTGTTATTAATAAATCAAATTATTATTATTTCAAAAGTTTTGTTTTGTTTGTTTTACTTTTATATGAAAATATATTATTGTCTTGGGTTCCAAGTTCACAAAATCTTAAAATTTTAAAGTTATTGAATCTTCAATTCAGACATTCACAAGTATGTTCTAAGTTAATTAAATATAGTTGATATTGTCTTGAAAATTTTAAAAAAACTATGTTAAAATAAATGATTCTCGTATTGAATAACAAATACAGATAATTGCATTATAGCAGATACATAATTAAATACTTAGTTAAAAGTTTATTTTTTAAAATTGTCAGTAAATCTTTTCAGACTAAAGATTATGCAATATCAGATTAACAATATTAGTACTTCCGAAGAATATTTTAATTAATATTATTTTAAAAGCTGCACATTATCTTATATTCACTGTACATCATCGATCATCATCTTAAATCTTATATGTTTAAAGAATTCTAATCCATTTGCATTTGAGGTCTTTAGTGGTTGTCTGTGAGTATGGAAAGGCATTAAAACTTGCTCTTTTCTTTGCTCGAGTAATATCTTAGATAATAGGCCATTATTAGTTTAAATTTTAATTGATTCATTAAATTTTGTGAATTAATATTTATTTTTTATTATTTTAAGATTGAACATATTGTAATTATTTTATGGTCAGCTAAGATGTCACATATTTATTTATTAATCACAGTAATTCTATATTAGGCAACTTAACTTAAACTTTAATTTTATACAAGAGCGTTAGTTTTAAAATCCCTGAGGTTATTTACTCTTGTTGTTTTAGTAAATATAATTCTGTAAGATAATCTTTTAAAGCAAAGTATCATTAGTCTTATTCAGAGAGTGTATGATTGATTGGTAGGATTAATATGATAATTATGATTAGTGACTTTTAAATAATCTTTAGTATGGTTTAGTATTAGATTATTCTTAATATACTGTAGTCATTATAGTTCAGCAGTGTTGGATTTGAGCTTTATTTGATTATACATCTCTTGATCATCATGTCTTTTCTTTAAATTTATTGTAACCCCACTGAGCCGAGTCGTTTAGAGTCTCTCATTTATATTTCATTTCATCTCATTTCAATTCTATTCCATTTCTTTTCATGTCATTTCTCATATCCTTCTATCATCTTAGCCATTTAAAACATTCGTTAAGAGTTTCTTCTATCATTTCATTTCATTTCTCTCTCCTTTATTTCATCTTCCTCTTACATATCTTTATTTCATATCTTTCCCATCATCTCATTTCTTCTCTTTCTCCATTATACATCATTTCTATTACTTTTCTTTATTTCTTTTCCCTCTCAACTCTTTTTTTTCCATCATTTATCTTTATCATTATCATTACCCTCTCTCATTTCATTAGCAACATTACCTCTTTCTCTTCCTTTTTCCTCCTCTCTCATTTCATTAGTAGCATTATCTCTCTATATATCCCCCTTATCAGCTTCTCCCTCTTCCTCTCCACTTACCTTTCATTATCATCATTCTTACTTCCATCTCATAATCTTCTCCCTCTATTCTCTTTTATTTTTATTTCTTTTTCTTCTCCTCTCTCTTTCTCCTACCCCCCTCTAATTCTAGTAGGTTACAATATATATATATATAAAAATTATAATGA
>JAQFVV010001528.1:0-63578 GCA_028023455.1 Epiperipatus broadwayi
TGAAATATTAAAATTTTTTTTAAAATTATTAAAGATTTTTTTAATAATTAATTACTAGGTTAGTAAATAATTTAATGTTTTATGCTCCTACCCTACTTCAATTTTATAAGCATTATGATAAAGGTTAGTAAAATAAGATTTAAAATTCATATTTATGTAAAAAAAACTCCGACAAAGTTCATTTTGGAAAATGTCCTTTTTCTCCTATACAGCATTTGTTGACAAAAAACATCTTCCTTTGACACACACACAAAAAAAACCATGCATACTCTAATAGTTTTACTTTTACGACATGTCCAACAATTCTTTTAAAAATGAAAATAAAAATAAGTCAACTTGTAAAATACTCCAATTGCAATCCACATAGTTCAGAGTTATTCTTTTATTTTCAACAGTAATTATTAAATGCATTTTTAAATCCTCTATTACGACATATGTCTTCTAAGTTATACTGCTTTCAGTTAAATTTCCTACTGGTCAATGTTCCTGGATACAACATCAACATTCGACTATGTTACTTATCATAGTTTTAAATATTTTTATAAGTACTTTTCTGAAAATCTTTTGTATGTCCAGCATACAACAACAAATTTATTTTGAAGATTTTTTTTTAATGTACTATAAATTATTTTACCAATATTCTTCATTTTTAATTTTTTAAAAAATTATATTTTTTCAAAAATTCATTTCCAATATTTCTTCATAAAGAAATATTTCAGTGTCTTAAATAATTGTTATTTTTACATTAACAGTTTTTTTTCTTTTAAAACTATTATATTTTAAAATAGCTTTTAGAATAAGATTTTATGTTTTTTTTTCCTTTCCATTTCTGACAGGCTTTTATGAATTTTCTCCGTGAAGTTCTGTCTATTAACTTTGCTATTAAATTAGCACGATTGCTTAACATAGGCAAAATTATGTGCCTAGCAGGAAAGTAATAATTCAATAATCCCCTTAATAAATTTAAATTCAGTGACAACTTCTCTGTGTTTAAGTTGATGTTAAATTAGATTAAATAAATAAGCAAGTAAGGAATTACTTAATCCTTCAGCCATACATTTCCATATCACGATCTTATAATAATAAATTACTGTATTTTTAGAATTTTAAAATAAATAAAATTGACTATTATTTTAACAATTAATTGACCAAAATTGTGATAATAATAACAACAGTATAACAGTGACCTGGAAATCCCTGCACACCTGTTTTATACCTACCCAAACTACACATTTCATTGGACAATTAAACAATGCTTACTTCACTACCCTGGGCAAACAAATGCTGGGTTAAAGTTAAAACAAATAATAATTTACTAATATTTATTTTTATTATATTATTTAATTCTTAATTAATTTTCATATTTTATTTACACTTAATAAATACTTTAAAATAACTTTTAAAAATCACATTACAATATTTATTACTATTTCTATCTTTCTTTTAAACAAAATGTAGTTATTTTCAAAATAAAAACAAATCTGATTTTATTTATTATATTCACTTTAAAAACCCAATTTAGTATTTATAACAGCTAAAATTATTTTATTCTTGAATAAACAGATCTACTATTTTTTAAATCTTACATTAGAATTTTAAAATAGTTTTACTTTATTAAAAAACTTTGCAAGCGCACATGTAAACATTTACACATCACGTGGTTTACAAAAATACACGAGATGCTAATAATTTAAATGAAAATAAAATAAATAATTTAATTTACAAAATATTACATAAAAATAATATTATAGCAAAATTTTAAATAATTATTCCACTATTATAAAATCAAATATACACTTTTCTCCTACATTACTACTTTTAATTAAATAATTTTCAATATAACTATTAAATACAATTATTATTATTAAATATTCTATTCATTTAACTTTAAATTACTACTTTTAAAATTTACTTTAATCATTTATTTATAAGACTTATTAAATCAGTATTTATTATGGCCAGATTTCTCAACCATACAATCTTATAATGATTTTTAGTTAACTGTTTTCTTTCAAATACTAACCCAATATTATATAGCAATTATTTTACTTGTCTAACTAAATTATTAAAGATCATCAACACATAACATACATCATTCCCTTACTTAACTTTGAAATTTAAAATTTTCCAGTAAATTGATAGAAATAATCCATCCTTACCTAAACAAAAGGGTACAATATATATATATATTGTATGTATATGTCTCATTTCAAACCCGCAGATATATTATTTAATTTAAAAAAAATTTTTTTTCTTTTATATATATAGATTTATGTGTGTATATATTATTATATAGTTTATATAAATAGTTAATGAATAAGCAGTTGTAAAGAGAGAAGGTAATAATATTTAATATTGATTTATTATATTTTCTTATTAAATAATGTGTTAACTTATTTAACATTAATTTTTTTTTGTTAAAATAAAGCAGATCAGAAAGAAAGTGTAAAATAAGGCGATCAGATTAGTAGATTAGGAGATAAAAAGAAATGTGCACGTGCAAAAGAGTGTGAAAGAATAAGAATGTCTGTATAAACACCAAAACACTTTTACACCTATTTCTAATGACTATAGATTGCCAGCTTTATTGTTTGCATTATCTGTATCTAAGATAATTTTTAGAAAAGAGATGCTTTGATGGGATAAAGTGTGATTATTAATTTTCTTGTAAAATCGCGATAGAACATCAACTTGTGAAGCTTTGATTTTTATTTCAAGATAAGATTTCCAGGTGGTATTTTTCTTTGATCGTAAATTTGCAATATAAATGAATAAAACAATATTTAGTAATCAGTCAGTTTTTTTAATATGATGAGAGAAGAGATGTAAGCTCTGATTTTTTTTTACTCTTTAAAAGTTGAGGGAAAAAAAGACTCTTGTTTTAAAGTCAGTATAGATGAAGATGTGCATATATATAAGTAATTCCCAGCAAGATTAAGATAAAGAAGGAAAAATGGAACACAATTGAATTTATTGGAAGAAGTTATTAACAATTCTATGAAATAATATTAATATATTTTGCTGTGTATAATACAATGAATTTGCATTGCTAAAACCATTGTTTCTGCTTCCTGAAATAATACAGAATGGGTTGGCTCACTGATCTGTCTATGGACTCATATACTAGTTAAATAATAACCAACAAAATGATCGAGTTTAAAGCCAACCACACAAGCTATTTGAAATGCTTCTTTTCTGGCTCCTGGTCTATTCTAGGCTCATTACCTTTGGATGGAGGGAGAAGGGGAAAGAAGAGGAAAAGAAAAATGTATAAAGGCCTTATAACTAGGTTTGATTAAGCTATCAACCAAATTTTTGTTAAAATTTTCCTCATAGTCATCTAGAGTGTCTACAATGTTTTTTTTTAAAATGGTAGAGACAAGCAAATCCATCAGTTCATACTTATCTAAAAGTATTTAAAATAACTCTTTTTGAAATGGTAGAAGGAAGCCAGTCAATGAATTCAGCGTTATCAAAAGTATCAACAATAATTAATTTTAAAATTGAAGAAATAAGCAAGTCAATTAATTCATGTTTATCTTAAAAGTATCTGCAAGAACTTTTTTTTTTTTTAAATGGAGCAAAGACAAGCAGTCTGAAAATTCAAACTCAGGACATTTATAAGAAGTGAAAGTAATCGGGTAATTATGAACTTTTCTTAACAGATCTTTTATTCTTACTTATTAAAAGTAAACCTTAATTTATTGTTCAAAGCATTTTTTTTCTTTGATACAGAAACATTAAAGGCTTGTTTATCGCTAGTTATTCTCAATATCACATAACATAACACACAGTTTAAATCTTTAAACTTAAATTTTCATTATTTTTTTTTATTATTTTTTATAATATATATTGTAATATTGAAATGTTTTTTTTATTGTTCTTCATTTGTTATGATAATGAGCAACCTATAAATATATGCATTTATAATGTTTTTTTTTTATCTTGTTGCATATTAAAATTGATATAATGTATTTTATTTTATTTTGCTAAAAGGTTGCAAGAATATTTTTTTATATATGTAATTTATGTATTAATCTCTAATATAGAGGTATACATTTTAAACATATATGTTAACATTACTGAATGTGTGCATGTGTAACTGCTTATACAAACACGTAAAAAGAATAGGTTATACATAATTAGTTTAAATATGAGAAATTATAAAGCAAGGCTTACATATGAATGGAAGTGAAATAAAACACAAGTTACATATGAAATTTATTTTTATGATATAATAAGATAGGAAAGTCTTAAGCAAGCATTCCATGAAATATATTTTTTTAAATGTCATTTTAAGCCAGCTTATTTTAAAATTATCCAAAATGACGTACTTGTATATAAAATTTTGTATTAGTTCTATATTGAATTAATGTAATAATAAGCCATTTATCTAATTAGTGAATTTGATTTTAAAGAAGAAAAGAAGAATAGAATTAATAAAATATAATTATATATCTTAATTGGTTTCCGAGTTCTTATTAAAAATATTGTTGTATTTTTCTTGTCTTAATTCTATTGTTTTAAATGATCATCATCATCATCGCTCACAGATATTAAGAATCATCATTCGTAAATATTGAGCAATCACTTGCAAATATTAAGCGCTAGCAAAATGTTAAGTAAACTAGAATGTTGATTTACCTTTAAGTATTTGGGGATTAAGCTTAATAATAACCAAATTTTAATAATTATAGTTCAACAATAGAAAGCTAAAATTATGTTGTGTCCATGAGTTTTGATCATCTTCATCAAATATGGATATATTATTGATTAAAACACTGTTTCAAATAATATTATACAGTAGTTAAGATCGCCATCATCATTGATTAAATAAATGATAATCATTAAATCTAATATTTAACATAATTAATATATGTAATAAATAAGGATTTGTAGAAAGTTGAATATCATGCATAGAGATTCATGATGATCAGTCATCATCACTAGTATTATTAAATCCTAGTTTTAACTATAAAAGTATTTTAGTAAATAACTATAAACTTATATAAATGCTAGTGAATGTAATATTTAAATCTCATTGTGACAAAGGATGATTTTAAAAAGTGCTTATGAGTTTATAAAGATAAATTTATTGTTGTGAGTTTATTAATAAGCTATGGCTGGTATCATCACCACTATTATTATCATTATTATTATGATATTATTATCATCATCATTATTACCATTATATTGTGATAAATATTCTAGTTAAATGGCCATCAATATCAATAATGGTCTTCACGATGCTTGTTTAGAAGCCATTAATAGGATTATACTTGTCTGTTCATCAATATACATAAAATGAGCTAGCAATATCTATAAGAGTTTTGATCTATATAAATTTTGGTGATATAGGGATCTTATGATTTTATTGACATGAGTAAAATATAAGAGTTGTCATTTTTTTTCATTAGTCATCCAAGTCATGTGTGATAAAAATGTACCGAATGAGTTTGAACTCAGTACACTCTAAACAGATATCTAGATTTAAAACAATCTAGTGGCGCTCGTGGGAAAACACATATACTTAGCTAAACTGAATAAAAAGTGATCCCATCCCTTTTCCAACTCATTAACTTTGTGTAATATATTTTATAAGTTGTCATGAATAGCACCAGTGTGTGCGTGTGACCATGAATGGTCTTATATGGTTGGAAAGAAGAATAGGAAGGATTCTTTGTTAAAAGAACCTAGTATTGGAGATAAGCAAAATGCACTCCAGGGATCTCACCGTGGGTAATTTTATTCAGTCGCTATATTTAATATTATTTTATTTGATGACAATGGTCAGTATGTTTTAATTGTTCAAATGACTTCCCCAATATCTAAATATTCTAAATCTTTAATGATAATAGTTTTAATCTTCCTTATTGTTATTTTATATGGAGAAATGAGATAATTTATTTATTTCATTATTAGCGTAACAGAGTTAATGTTTAGGATAGTTGCAAACGGGCTATAATGTTATATTTAATTAATTAAAAATAGACACCCAAATAGAGCATGATATGCATATGTTCTTATTTATATGTTAGCGTCATCCTTATTTAATTATAAATTGTATTCTAGCTAACACAGTGAATTCATTTCTCATTTAATTTACTCGGTTACAAACAAATGATGAACCGCTAGAGCATAGCATATATCCTGTTTAGTGTTTAGTTATTGAATTATAGCAACTATCATTTTACCACTCATCAATATATAGATTGTAATCAGTCATAAAGTAACAGCCTTTTATCAACTTTTTTTTGTCAGTTCATCTTTATTTATTCATACTGCTACAAATGGCACAGATTATATCAGCATATGTTAATAATGGATCATTTTCTATCAATATATTTTTATTTATCTGTTACAATATATATATAATCAGTGCTTAGTATATATTAAGATAGCAATCTTCAAACTTTAATGGACCAATCTTCTCCAACTCTTCAACCATCCACATTATTGAAATCTGATGATGACATATTCAAAGCCCTTGTTTGTCAATATTGTTGTTATGTTTCTGTTGGCTATAAGTCATTCTAAACCCTCATATGTAGGACCTTAAGACTTGTACTTTACTCTCTTCTGTATATTTAAATTATCTTAAGTTTCTGCATATGAGGTGTCAGAATGACTTATGATAAACATAAGTATGACATAAAATTGGCAAACAAGAGCTTTAAAGATGCCATCATCACATTTTCAATGAAATGGATTGCTGAAGAGTTTATAGTGGAGAAGATTGAAGTCTGTCCATTAAAGTTTGAAGATTTTCTATCTTTATATATACAGAGTACTGATTATATATATGTGGGGGTGGTGATGATCCAGATCAATTGATGAGTGCTGGCTTAGCGTGAAATACATATATTGGATTGTGTGGTCAGACTTGTCAGTTGTATAAGATAGCGTGAATGACAGAAGGGAGCTTGCTGGGTTCAATCACTTCTAAAAAGCACATTTTTGAAAGGTAGTTTTTCTGATATCTGATGTAATAATATATATAAAACAGAAACAGGAATCTACTACAAAGGCGTAGACTTGAGTGTGGTAGAAAAATTTAACATGAGAATTTTTAATTTAGTATTCGGAAGTTTAATGTGGAAACTTTTTCTTCAAACAGGAAGTAAAATAGTTGCCAACAGATTACAATACTATTAAGAATGCCTCTCTAAAAAGTATTTTCATCACAATTCCAAATAATACTAGACAACTCTTTAGCAGTTCCATTGAAATTAATTTTTAACTAACCCTAAATAAATGAAATAAATATATAAGTCTGTAATCCGAATTCCTAAATAGCTGGGGATATCATTTATATAAGTATTTTTTAATCAAATCCTTAGAGAAAAATGATATATAAATGAATTCAAGGTGCATCTGTTTATCGTCTTGACACATTTTTTTATAATTCATTATAGTGTCTCTCTTTCTTCTTCTTTATATTTTGATTGAATCTTGTTAAATCATTCTGATCCATTTTTGTTTGTTCCAATCATTTACCATCGCCATTATTTTCAATCAATATTAAAACATGGCATAGTGAAAAAATTTCAAAATCAGTTTTTGTTACCCATAATCTCCTTCTTCATTAGACAGCAATAAACTTTCTTATTTCATTCATGTGATCTTTTATGTCTTTTTCATTCTCTTGGAATCCAATATAAACTTTAACTATCCATCTATTGCCTTATTTTAGCAATATTTCCATTTAAACTCCATTTCAGTGTCTTAATTTCTTTTAATGTCAGTGAGATCTATTTTTTTCTCACCCATGTATTTTGTTTTGAATTTTTGTTATTAATTCCAATATACACCTCTTCACATTTTATTAAGTGATCTTTAGTTTCTATATTGTATCCAAATCTCAGATACATAAGTGAGAACTGGTTGTGTTTATTTAAAATCTTTTTTATTAAATGCATAATATATTTTCTTTTAATATTAAGTTAAACACTCCATTAAAATTAAATTCTATAATTAATTTTATCCATTATGTTTTGATCTAAGTTAATAATCTGCCCCAAGTATTTAAAGTTGTTAATTTATCATAATTCATGATTTTCTATTGGGAAAATCCATTAAACATTATTTATCTTTAATCCTACTTTATTATTTTCATCTGAGAACTCTTACATTTCCCTAAATTCTGGATTCTTTTCAAAAACAACACACCATCTGCAAAATTCAGATAATTTAAATAATCGTCATATAAAAAATACTTCTTATAAAACTTTTGCAAAAAGGACTGAAATTACACTGTCAAACACCTTTTTCCATGTTAATTTTTTTAATAACAATATGTAATGTAATCACTGTTATATTGTGTTTAGATAAATATTCTTCGAAATATGACAATATCCTACATCTACATCTTGATTATTCAGTGCTTTAATCATTGTAGAAATGCTTATAAAATCAAATGTCTTTTCATAACCTATAAACCGAAAGCATGATGGTAACCCACATCCATTGTTTTTTTCTATAACTTCTTTTAGTATTTGGATGTTATCCACAATACTAAAACTACTTTTAAATCCAATTTATTATTTTGGTTAGTTAGAATTCAATATTCACTGAAGATGAGTTATAATTATCTTGGTAAAAACTTAGAACTGATAAATGGCTAATCTTCTTTCCTTTACTTTTTTAAATACTAATATTATTACTGCATTCTTTCATTCATTTAGTACATCTTATCATTTAGATATTTGGAATAAAACTTTACCAACATTTTTTTTTATTTCTTCATTGGTATCTTTTAGAATATTAATTTTACTATTTTTTGAAATACTTTCCTTTTTTTACAGATTTTTCATTTTTTTATAGATTTCATTGCATGTAATTGTGATATACTTTTTTTACTTTATTACTACATACTTTTTAATGGAAATTTTCCAAATATTTCATGATGTTATTTCTCTAATTAGTAATATCCATCTTTTCTTTGTTTTGCTAAACCAGCTTTCTTTCCAATACCAAGATATTGTTTTTCACTTTTGAAATTTTTATTTTATTCCATAGCTTATTCATACCAATTTTCAATTATATTTTCTTATATAAATATTACCCCTTTTTGTATTATTTTACAAATTCTATCTATTTAATTCTTTTTAATAGAATTCTTTTTTTTATGCCGTATATTATTATGTTAAAATAATAATGACTCTCTCCATATAATGTGTCATCCAATGCAAACCGTACTAATCAATAGATTCTAGAAGATTTGCACATAAAAATCCCTATCTAGTATCTATTTATCCTATACAATATCCCTAGATTAGTTTTTAGCTTGTACATTTTATCAGGGTCCTTGGATTTCAGAGCATTGCACCTAGATCTGTGAATCTAATGCAATCCACCAGCAGCCACATTTTACCATTTTAGTTAACTATGAAGCTATAAACCCAAAATGAAAACACAATAATGTTTTAATCCAAGATAAAATTATTGTATAATTATACAAATCTGAACACAGTTTAGTATCTATACATTTTGATGTCTTTGTCTTTTTAATAACAGTAGTCATCAACATACTTTGACCAAGATTGGTATTAAATCATTAAAACATCACATGATCATTTCTTATACTTATACAATCTTTTAAAGCAGTATCTACTCCTTTCATACAATAATGCCATGCTATGTAAGCCATAGCTAGAAGATTTGTGCATCAAAATCCATGTCTAGTGCTTACTCATCTAATGTCCATAGACTAGTTTTAGCTTATGGATTTCATTAGAGAGAAGCCTTGAATATTCAAAGGCATAGGGACTAGATAGGGATTTTATAATACAAACTTTCTATGATCCATTTTTTACTATGGCTCATACAGACTGGCATTACTAGAGAGTCACTATTGTTTTAAAAAATTGTTTAAGCATGAGAAAAGGTAATCGTGTGATGTTTTAGTGGTTCAGTACTAATCCTGGCCACAAGACATTGTTGACTATGATTAATAAAAAACCCAAAACACCAAAATGTTTAGATGTTGAACTGAGTTCAGATCCGTATGACTATACAAGAGAATTAGCTTTGACTGAAAACATTATTATATTTTATTTTGGGATAATAACTTTATTGTTAATTAAAAAAATAAAAGTTGCTGCTGGAGGATTGTATTAGATCCAAAGATCTAGATGCGGTGCCACCAAATCTGAAGCTCCTCATTGATTAAAGTCACAAGCTAGAAACTAGTCTGGGGATATTAAACAAGTTGGCACTAGATAGGAATTAACATCCATTGATTACTATGGCTTAAACTGGATACACTACTGTATGGAGAGAGTTGCTACTCTTTTAACAGATTGTGTAAGTATAAGAAATTGTGATCATGTGACATTTTAATGTTTTATTATCATTATATGTTCAGTAAAAAATAATAATGGTATATTGCTGATTATTGTACTAGATATCTTTGTTGCTGTTCTTCATATAATGTGACTTATTTTATCATTGATTTCAGTCAAGTCTAATATATTTTCAGAATCTGCTATTATTTATAAATGTTTTACATGTCCTAATTTGAATTTACTAGAATATTTCTGAAGATTAGAAAAATCACTTGCTAATACTATATTCTCTGATGACTTTTACCTCTAATTGTTTTTCATTAGCATATATATTATTGATCTTCTGAAGATTAGAAAAATCACTTGCTAATACTATTTTCTCTGATGATTTTTATCTCTAATTGTTTTGCATTAGTATATATATTATTGATCACTAATTAATGATCACTTGATCACTATCTAATTCTAGCACATAACTGTTAGTAAACAGGCAAAACTCTCCATATAGGTGCAGTGCTCTCAGATCCAAGGCTCCTCACTGATGAAGGCCCCAAGCCAGAAACTAGTCTGGAGATATTGGATGAGTAGGCAATAGATAGGAATTTTATGCACAAGCCTTCTGGCATCCATTGATTACTCTGGTTAGCACAAAGTGGCACTACTATATGGAGAGTTTTTTGCCTGTTTACTAATGATCACTTCCTGTGTTGGATCTATTAAGAATATTATATTTTTGAAATTCAAATCTTCTGTATCTTTATTTGGATATTTCCATGTCAATTTCTATTTAGCATTTTTCTCATAGAAATAATTTATATCATACAGTTTTTCTATGAATTCAATAAGTCTATATTCTCTCTCTTTTCTGTCATCATAACAAATTTATCCGCAGTGCTTTCATTCAACTATTTATCAGTTTGTAGGACAATTTTAAAATATTGTTTAATCTGATCAAAAACATTTTGTACACCAGTAAAAAATCATTTATATTTTTATTACAATGAGAAATTGTTAGGATATACACCTAAATTATTTGTAATATCTTTGATTAATTTAAATATCTATTCTTATCACTATTTTTGACATACCAACCATCTCCATAATGTTACTCCTCCACTTTTTATTTAAATGAATTCACATTACTTGTGCTTTTAATATTACTATTTTTAAAATAAAGTACATGGTCATTTTACAAATGGTTTTTTAATCTCTTCTTTCAACTTCACAAAATCAAACAATGTGCCTTTTAGTAGTATATAATTCTTCTGGTTTATGCAATCTTTTTTTTACAGAAAAGTGATCTACAATTATAAATACATAAATAAAAGAATATTATCAAAAGGCAGCCTGGATATGCAGTCATTGGATTTGACCTTCGGCCATTGCTTTGATGATATATTTACACCCTCTTGAAAATAAGAGCATAATTAAATTTTGTCATATTTTTAAATATGTATAAAAAAAATATTTACACATTTTCTTCTTCCTTCAAGAAAACTCAACTGATATTTCAAACTAACAAGAAAAACCATGCTATTTTTTGATCTTATACTCAGAGATAAAAAACCCATAAACTCATCTCTTTGGCTGATGTATATTTGCGATGAGCCCATCCATTTTATTTTACTATATGAATAATCCGTTAATAATAATAGCTGCAACATAAGTAAGGAATGGAGTGGACAATAAGAATTTGTTTTGCTCAATTTTTTAGGAAATCAAAGAAGATTCAAAGGATCGCTTTTCAGTTAACAGCAAACCCCTTTCTTATCATTAAGGATTTACATTTTGCCATTCATCATTACACTAAAATGTTGTTTTGGTTGATCATAGATTATTGTTGGCTATTTATCAACATAATTAATCCACAATATCCATTCATCAATAACGTTTTTATTTCATTATTTATATCAAAAAGTATTCCCAAATCCCTTACTACGCTGCTCTTATATTATTATTAGCAAACATTGATGAAGCATATTCCAACTTTTAGTTTGTTTTTATTTCATTGTTTAAAATCAAAAGCTAATAAACTGTGTCAAGCGTTGGTGGCCGAGTGGTTAGCATAGCTGCCTTCCAAGCAGTTGTCCCGGATTCGCTTCCCGGTCGACGCTTTGACATTATAAACGGAATATACTGATTAATGCATTTTATTGCATTCCATTAACTAAACAAATAATTCATTTTAAAACAGGATTAAAAACAAATAAAAAAAGATATACTTTTTATTATTATCAAAATTGCTTACACATTTAATAATAAACCTTTATTGTAAAGTAACTCATATTTTGGAAAAAGAATTGTTAAAATACTATTTCCCTTGTTTGTTTTGGTTATATTCTTAAGTTTTCAAAAGTTGTCAAATAATGATTCCTTATTTAAATAAATCAAAAAAGATTTGATAGAAAAAAATGTAATAATTTCTATGTTCTTTCTCTACCCCTTCCCCCCTTTTTTCCATTCTAAAATAAAAAGATAACAAACAGAAGGTAGAATAGATGAACTTTAAAATTAATGAAATTAATATATTATTCCTTTTTCTCAGAAAGTTTTTTATGTTGTTAATATTCAAAAAATTCTCAAACATCTTAGATTAGTGAGATTTTTAGAATTACAATTCAAAAACACAGATGTATGTGTACTCTATACATGTAAAACCGTGTGCATGTTTTAAATAAATGTTTTCTTGTTTCATATTCTAAGAAATCTGAGATTTAATTTTTTAAATTTATTTCTCATAAAGTTAATTCTGTTGAATCCCCCCCAAAATCTGGGAGTCTTATTTTCTAGTAATATATCCTTTCTTCCTCATATAGAAATGATTGTTAGCAAAGCTTTTAAAATCATAGGTGCCATTTTAGGCACGGTTATCATTTTTCTGATGTTACAAAATTAAAAAATATTTTTGTCATTGGTTTTTTCCATTATTTAGTATTATTCAATTATTTGGAATTTTAACTTTATACATTCAGTGTTTATATATAGGGTATATGAGCACAGACTTTCACATGACCCACCACTCTCCACACTATTCTAAATACTGATACACCCAAACACATATATGTTGAAAAGATAAATAATCACCAATATACACATTTCATGCTAAACCAGCAATCATCAGTTGGTCCAGATTACTATCTCCACACATATATGTTATAAGTGCTCAAATATATATTAAGATAGCCAAACCTCACACTTTAAAGGACAGGCTTCAATCTACTCCACACTCCAACTCTTCAACCATCCATATACATGACCACATACATGTGACAAAGATAAATGATCTCCAATATACATATTTCGTGATGAACCAACATTTATCAGTTGATCCAGACCATCATCTGCCCGCATATACAATCAATGCCCAATTTATATTCAAATAGCAAATCTTCAAACTTTAATGGACAAGATTCAATCTTCTCCACTCTCCAACTCTTTAGACATCCCCTCTAATTATATCTAGCTTAAGTATATATCCTATACTTGTATTTAAAATATTTATTTATAGTTTTTTATTTCTTTGTTTGTTACTTCTTTTTATTATTATCTTATATGCTTTACGTATATTCCCTTTACTATTTAAGTGTGCAATCTGCAATTGGTTAGATGCTGTTGTTTAGCACTTAAATAAATGAACTGAACATAATTATTTACAAGTTAATCTTTTAATGTTTGATTCCTGTAACTCATCTGATGAGTGAAAGTTGATTGCAAATTACATACAGGTGCGAATGAATGGTCTGACTTTTGTTTGTTAGATGATTGGGATATGATGGAGTTAACATGAAGAATTTATTGATAAAAAACAACAACTGAAAATAAATACATATAATGTAACAATTAGTCATTCTGCCACCAGAAGTTAAGAATAAGCCAAAAATCATGCCCTATTTTGCATAAGAGTGGATACTGGAAAATGCATAAAATGTCTAACTGTTAACATGGGCACGGAGATTCAGATATTTGACATCTCTAACTCATGTGATAAGTACAGATTATTTACAAATTGTGTGAATCATTACCTACATATAGAACATTTTTGATTAGATATACTATTTATTTTATTTTGAGTTCACTTATGATGAAAGCAAATAAACCACCAATTCCATATCAGAAAAATAACTGAAAATATCGTCCTGAAACAGAATTTTATTAATCTGATTTCCTATAAATTAAAAGTAGACCCACAATTGTAGACTAATTTTCTATGTAATTATATATCCTTAAATTTTCAATACTTTATTAAAGAGTGATAGTAGTGAAATTTTTCTAGCAATTTTAGTTTGAATTATTACTGTTATTAAATGTAATAAATACGCTAAAACGCAACTATAGAGAAGCTTGTTATAGACTTGTGATGTTTTCATATTTATACAAAATGAAATAGAATCATAATGAGCTATTATTATTATTATTCTAAATTCGTTGAGTAGGATTTGCTAAGTTTATGTAAACCATTTCTTTCTCGCACGCGTAGACACTCCCATTACACAATATCTATATCAACAATTTAGCTGAAATATAAAAGGCTGTCTAGAAACCATTTTCTGACATTTCTCATTCTATTTTTATTTAGTTTAACTTTCCTTCATATTTGCACTATATGCCACGTTATCTTGAAAAACTATTTTATTTACCCTGATTTTTTATTCTAATGATGTCTTCATAAGTTTTAGTAATAATGTTTTGGTTTTTTTTTTTTAATTTGGTATCAATACAAATATCATGAAGTATATTATTAAGTTCTCATTAATTAGCTACTATATATTAACCACATTAAAAAAAAAAATTAATCTGGGCACCTTCAAATAATGGGGATCACAAATTTAAATTGCGTCATTTATTCTTATTGAAAAATGATAAACCCCAATCACTTTCTGATCATTTCAAAATGTTCAGTTTGACTTTCTGGCAGTCCTTTTGTGTAAAATGATGTCAATCAACTTCCATCGTTGTCACTCACTTTAATTTATCAATCAATACCATTCTTTGTTCCAACTTGTGTTCTATATATGTCTTTACTAATCAATGCAGTCCTTAGTAATTTTTAACTAACATCCAAAATTTTAACAAATCCTATTAGATGTGAATATATTAAACCTTGATTCTAAAATTTTATGCAAATAAACAACAAAACAAACTAGACAGAGACTTTAATTTAAATAAAAGTATTTAAAAATATTAGAAAAATATAAAGCTGTATTTAGTTTTTGAGACTGTCAATCTAGAAGCAGAATGGAAATTTCTTAAATAATTTTTTTTTTTTTTTCAATCAAATATAAAGTCCAATCTTGCGTTTAAGATTTGTAGAGGTCTCTCTTGTAATAAATTAAGCACTCAAGGTGCATGTACTAAGGTTATAGCCTTATATAAGTATATCTCTTTCTTATAATATAAGATAATCTTCTGTATCTCTTTTCTTGTTCTTGAATAAGCTACTTTTGGTATATTATTTTTTTATGCAGAAGAATTGACATTAATGTAGTTAACCTGTTAACTTATTTAAATCTTTCTTTTGATGTAGATGTACAACCTTCTAACCCTTCTAAATAATTTTATTGTTTAAATTCATTTAATTAAGTATATAAATATTTTAATTATTTAATTATATGCAATAAATCTCCATAAACTTTTACAAAGTAAAAAACAAAATTAGAAACGATTAGGGACTGAAATCTCATCGATATACATTCTCATAAACACAGTTCCATTAATAATAATCGGTGTGTAGTTAGATCATCAGGAAAACATTTGAACATTGAAGTAGTCAGTTTGAGACTAACAGTGTCATGTAATTGGCCAGACTGAGTTTTTTTATATATTTTATTCAGATGAAGATCCGACTACACCAAACTATGCAAGATATCTTCTTGATGAGCACCTAAAAAGTGTAAATGCTTTCTTTATTACCCCTGATGGTCTAATCTTCTTTAATATTGAATGGCTATATAATCTTTTTTTAACTTCTTTTTCACATTTTTGTTTATTGAGAAACTTAATCAGAAACTTTTATTCAACAAGTATTGTCACTAAACCAATACTCTGCTAAATTGTGGATAATAACACTTTACCATTGTTTGTTACATATTTTATTAAATAAGATATTTATTTTATATAATGCTATGTTGTATAAACTGTAATATTAATAAGTATCCATTAAGCTAATGCACATGCACTTTGTGGATTTGCCCATACATAAACATTTGGGTCGAAAAGATAGATGGATTCATTATATCTTTTCATAAAGACTTTATCTTGTGTTTGGAAAGTGTGAGTATTCATTTATATTTTATTAAAGAAAACAGAATTTTATATCAGATGCTTTATCACAAAAAAAAAACAAACTAATGAAGCTTTATATTCGTTATCAAAAATTATATATTAATGTGTATAATTCTATCTTTCTGTCTTGGATTGTTTTTATTTATATTATTTAACATTCCTGGCAATTATAATTTAATGTATAATTTTGTGAGATTTCCAACAAGCTTCGATGATACATAAAGTAAAGAAGAATTATTCACTGTTTCTAATTAGATGATGTTTTCGATAATTTTTTTTTTTTACTCAAAATCTGAAAAATCTAAGAAAATCTCTAACTGCAATGATATGCATATTCATAGATTTATGAAAGCATTATTCAATCGTTATCAGATAACAAATTACAGGATACATTTTTATACTAGAGCTATCTATATTTTCTAAAAGCCTAATTTTGAGATTTATTAGTTAAAATAATTAGATAATCTTGCAATGTTATTTACTATCCTAATTGACTGAATAACTTATCAATCAGTTTGATGTTTCAATTAATTCACAAAAATATTTTTAAAAACCATATAGAGCATTCTTTATTGTCTGAATAAAGATCAATATGTGAGAAACTACAAATGTGAAGACAATAATAAAATGAACATACGATATCTATTGACAAGGTAATAAGATATTAGTTAAAATTACTTATTAATTATTTAAATTAATTTGTTGTTTTTGTGATATTTTTAGATAAATCAAACGTGACATCATCATGGCTTCTTCTCCAACAGCATTTATGTCTACAGATGATCTCATCAAACTTTTGGGTAATCCTGGTCGTTACCAAGTTTTTTTGTGTTTGCTATTTTCAATGGACAATTTTTTAACAGCCTTCAATCAACTTTGTACTGTATTCTATACAGCTAATCCATACAGTTATCACTGTAATGCACCAAGAATTAATTGGCTTTATGAAGCTGATTCTGAAGGGAAAATGAAATTAAATCCTTGTACTGTTTATGTAAATAGGACTTCATCAAACATAACTAAAACGTGTGATACAGGATGGACTTACATTTATTATGAAAGAGAAACAACCATTATAGAAAAAGTAAGTAGATTTTTTTTTCTATTGATCACAACAAATTATATATATATATATGATCAATAGATGGTGTTTTACCAAAAAACACTGTCAAAAGTATGTTTGTTTACATAAACATCAGAGTAAGCATTCACTATCTCTATCGTTAGTTCCACCTTCAGATCATGATTTCAAGCTGATTTGCATGTAAACAAACTTAGCTTTGATGGTGTTTTTGGTAAAACGCCATCTATTGATCATATATACAAGTGTTAGCAAGTTTAACTTGTGTTTTTGTTTTATATATATATAAAATGGCTTTAAATTTTACTACACTCTTATAAAATTAATATTTTGGTTAGGCCACTGTATTTCTAGAAGACTTGGTTATGCAATAGTTATTTGGTTATGCAACAGTTATTACTTTTATTTGTTTTCTACTTTATTGACATTTATATAAGTATGTATTATTAAATTTTATTTTTATTTTGGAATAAAATAAATTTATCTTGATTGCAATGATATAAGAGGCTTCACTATTTTATGGAGTAATTCTAAATTAAAAATGAATTATGCAAGACATTACAGAAAGCTATCACTGATAATAATAAAGTTTTTTTGCTTAGTTATGTGTTCCTTAGTCTTATCATATTAGTGTGACTTTGGACAATAAACATCCATCCATTAGAATGTTAAATATTATATAATTGTTTTTATAAAATAGTGCTATCAATTTTTTGTGCAGCTCTACATCTGATAGCATCTCTAAAGTCTTAAAAGTTTTAAAAATAACTTGTAGGAAAGTTTTGGTCACAACTATTTAATAAAAAATAATTGTAACTCAAGATGTTTTATGACATTAGAGCGTCAAACATGACAGATTGAGCTTTGATTCTGGAAGTTAAATAACATGGGTATGATTAATTAAGTTTTAGGAATAACAGAAACTCATAGAACATCTTAATTAGGATTTTATTTTTCCTATTTGTAATAAATATAACAATATAAAATTTGTCTTTCATTGGTTATTTTAATATAGTATTTTACTATGTGAATTAAAAATAAAAAATCTTAAGAAATTAAAATAAATAATAAACATATACAAATGCCTACATTTTCTGGCATTTAAAAATATTTTGTATATCATAAAAGTCATTCCAAATTGGACAATTGTACTTTTGCTATAGGTAGAATAAATGGTTGTTTTACAATAGCATGTTGAAGCCGTCGGAGGGCGGAATTTGTTTGTAAACAAAGATAAATATAATGTTTACAGAACTGCCGCCGCCACGTTTGTTTATTATCACATTTCAAAGTAAAGTTAATATCAAATACATTTTTTTGAACACGCAACAACAATAACAAAAAATATATATGCAGAAATCAAAAAATTAAATTAAAAAAAAAGTACTTAATTTTTTTTTTGTTGTTATTCTTTTCATTACTTATATTTTTTGGGGGCCGAGAATTCTTTTTTTTATAAATATATGCTTTTGATTTTGTTGATCACATTTAACCAAAACTACTATCTATCAAATAACAATTTTTGGAACGAAAACAACAACAACAACAACAAAAAAAAGGGTACATCGATCGAAATGAATTTTAAAAAGTAGTTCCTTACTTTTTATTCTTCTCATTACTTACACTTTTTTGTTTTTAAGGCGGCGGTCGGGTATTCTACGACAAAATCAGCTTCTTTTCTTTTTGATATTTTTGTTGTTTTATAATAAATTACAAATACCAAATCGATTTCCATTTAATGGTAGCAAACATTTCCAACTGAAAGATCCAACTTTGGGAACAAGGGGGGTGGGTGGTTCCAATTGCTAAGCAAACGTAATGTTCCAACTCGAAGGTTGACCAACTTTTTACCTGTAATTACCATAAACCACATCAATATATTTAAAGCAATTCAAAGCAACTTTTAGGGCTGTTCAGGAACAGCATGCATGCAGCTTCAAAGCCCTCTTTTGTTTGATAAGCCGGTTCCAGCAGCTAGCAGTCAGACAATCTTTGACATTCGGAGGAGCAAGTTTTCCGGTTTCAGCCATTCGATGAAGCTCGCCATTGTTTTCGCAGAAACGGGACTTAGAGCATGATTTCATTCCAAATCATGCTTGTACCTACACTTGCTGAATTTTTTGAGCAGGAAATGGGGGCTCGGCAAGCATGAGACTCTGCTGATAATTATTAGTAGACATTCCTAAAAGATGGCAGATAGAGGGGGAGGTGGTCTTAATGAATATTAAAATAGTTTTGACACTCAGAATTCCAGACACCCTCACCCAATACTGTATCCAAAAGTGAAATGTGATCGCACATTGAAAATGCTTAGCACAAATCTGAGCTGTAAGCTGACATGACAGCTTCTGCGGCAGATTCAATGTCATGTTTCTGTGCATTAGCATAGAAATAGACACTTAGCAGCCACCCTGTACTGACGGACTATTTCTAGGTTTATGCATTAGAAATAGAACGTTTGCTAGTGGTGGTAGGCCACCTAAATGACATTTCTGTGTGCTATCACAGAAATAACACCCTCCGGCAATTTCAACACGCTATTGTAAAACAACCTCTTGAAATTGATTTATTCTTATATTGGAGTTTTTTCAAGGTGTAAAATGATTATTTACTAATTGTACTTTGGATTCCAAGAGATTGTAAAAGACCCAGAAAGAAATCACATGTGAGATGGATGGATGAAATAAGAAAGTGCGTAGGGATGATGTGGAGAAGAGAAACTAAAGATCGAAGAAGATGAATTGAACTTGGAGAGACCTTCATCCTGCAGTGGATTGATAATGGTTTATGATGATGATGATACATAGCACATAAAATATGCTTATTTATTAGCTTTTAAAATTCTTAGCTTATTTAAGTTTACCTTCATGTTTTCAATTGTCTGGACATCAATAAATCTTATCAACATGCAGCTTAATAGGTAAAACGTTAACTTTTACTTATGCTCTTTCAGACTTTGTGTTGTAAACACAACTAGTGTTGCTAAAATATTCTAGCTTTGGTTTATATTGATTTAATATATTGTACCCTGGGAAAAACAAAAAGAGAAAAAGAGCTGAGCATTCTTCACCCGTATGTTCAGTGAGACTAGGATTAATTAATAACAACGCTAAGATTACCTACTTAAATAGGATTACCAATGCTACAGCTAAAGCTCAGGATCTGCAGTTACTATAGTAATTAATGCCAAGAACATCGACAATTATTATAATAATAAACATTATAAAATATCATTAACTAGTATTAAGAGGAGAAATCTTAACTCACTCTTGCAAAACTTTAACGCTCTCAGTATTCCTTCCATAAACCATAATTAGCAAGGGTATAATCAATTTCTTTCTTACAATAAATCTTTTCCATCATCCTTTCTTCAATACCTTCTTACATCTTTAAATACTTCATCATTATATTGCTATGATCCATCCACATTTATCAAAATAGTTAGTTTTGTAAATCTTATCCATTCATAATGGCACATTATATTTCTTCTTTAATAAATATGAGTTCATTTTTTAAAACTAAAATATTACGATCTCAGGGTTCTTATATTTAATATAAAATTATCAATTTTTATTTCATGAAGCAAACATACACTAAATCTGCAAGCAAATGGCTACTTTTTATTGAATGATAATAATTTAATAAATTAATAAATAGTTTAACTAAGACAAAATTGGATTAAACTCTAAATTTTGAATAATATCATCATCGACTAGGAGAACTTTTGAGTACCAAGAGTGGGAAAGGGATTTTATGTCCACTCAAGATATTCATCAACAACGAATAAATTTAGAAAAATCGAAATAAGCAATAATCAATCTTAACGCAATTTCCTTTCAGTAAATTTGTAGTTTAATTAACTATAGCGATCACATTTTCTTTCAGTAAATTTGCAGTTTAACTATAGCGATCAATAAAGTAAATTATTAATATTTATTTGAATGCAATTTTTGTAACTGCAAACAACTATTAGTTTAATAGTTCAATATTTAATTTACGTGTCACTCGAATAAACATTGAGAATATTTTTGTATAATGTTTAGATGTCTGGAAATGGTTTTAGTGAGTACCAAGAATATCATAAAGACATTACACCAGATTTAACCAATAAAATAACATTTATTAACAAAGAACGAATTTTATATAATATACCATATCATAGAAGTCCGTTACAAAGAATTAAATATATATATACAATAGGTTCCTGCAATCGTTTATGGAGAATACTTTACAATTTCAATTTTATTTAAACTAAAACCTTACAGGTCTGAATTGCATATCCTTGTCATATGGTGATCTTACATAGATATAATATTTGACCAGTTAAAATTATTATACAATTTTAGTTTTTAAATCAAATATAATTACTCTGTGCAATCTTAAGTAATATAATTTAATAAAATTATCAAAACATGTTATATATTTCTATATAAACACATACCTTAACTAATGCTAAAAACTCATAATTTTTAGCTTTATATTATTTATTGTGTAGTCTTCAATAATAAACTCATACTAACCACGTAATATTTATTAGATGTTATGGGTTTTTCCCCCACAGTTTATTAACTATATCTCGTTTATTAACTTTATGATTTTAACTATGAAGCTATAATAAAGTCTTCAATCTTTTGAGAGGTTACATTTATGCACCTACATACATACGATGCTATTTACGTCCCAACAATGAGTAAAGATAAACATTCTTTAAATCTTACCAGTCCAGCTGTGACTTGCTTCAGGACGATGATAATCATGATGTACACTGCTTATTCAGGCTAATAATAATAATTTAGAATTTGGAATAAATAATTATTGGTTTTATTAATGATCGCTAGCAATTCTCAGCAAAATACAGTATACATCAAACATTTTCAACTAGCACTTAGGGAGTTAAAAAGTGTTCCACAAGTGGATGATACCCTTCAAATAACTAAGCTTATCAACGACTAATATACTAAATTAACAACACTTTACTCAATGGTAAAAATATTATAACGAAGATATTTTCAAGAGGAAACAACTAAAGCAATAAACATGTGATGGCATGAACCCGGAGGATCTTCCTACTATCTGAGGGCAATAAAATATGCTAGGACATAGTCCCTAGATATATATGATATGGAATGAACCAATCACCATTACGACTATAAAAGTGAGAAAATATCTCTCAAGAAAAATATCAGCACTACTGGAAAGAGTGACCCACGATCTCCTAATAAACTAGCTAAATTACTTAACATTAACAATAATGAGAGAGCTAAGCTCGATTTCCAAACCTCCAAGGTAGAAATAAATTCACATAACTTGGAACACACAATGGTCAGATAACAAATATCACTTCTTCTAGAGAGGACTTAATTTTCAACTCTCACTAAATATAACGAGATTGATGCATAAAACCGATAAATAATAATAATTGTCAAATATAACTGAATTAAAATATAGCCTTAAATAATTAATAAAACAAAAAATATACATCAATCCCAGTTGGTCAGGAGATGAGAGTGTTCTGGATAGAGATTTTAAATATTTTCTCATACCTCATTTATTAATTAAGAGCTTGTTTGAGCTATTGGTAAGCTCTCTGTATTGCAATTTTGTAGCTACAAGCTTATAAAAGTAATGTAACGTTATATATGACTTGCTTTTTTGATTATCTCACAAGCATATAACATTTTTTATAAATATACCACTCATAACCAGGGACATAGCAATATTTCTAAAATCCTATTACCAAATTATTAATATAGGGTAGTATCGTTAATACTAAAATTCTAATAATAAGAATAATAAGTGAACCTCTTACTGAAATGTTTTAAAGCATAAGGCATAAATATAAAATTACTAATATTCTAAATAGCATCAATATTAAATCATATACAATAATAATAATAATAGTAATAGTAGTAGTAGTAGTAGTGGTGGTGGTGGTAGAAGTAGTAGTAGTAATAGTAGTAGAAGTAGTAGTAGTAGCAGCAGCAATAGCAGCAGCAGTAGTAGTAGAAGAAGAGTAACCCTAACAAATTATAAAATATAGCTTAACTTTAAGTATATATATTACCAAATTATTATATCATTATTTTTTTTCTATAAATAAAAAAAAAATTACACTCAAGTTTTTAATCTGCAAAGTTCCTAGTCCAATGTCACATCATCCAATACATTGCAATAATTTCCACACACGGGTAATATAATCCGAACACAATTGCATTGACAGTTTCATCCTCACATACACATATAATAAACTATTCATACATATGTAGGTAAATAAATGGCCATTATTCCATGAGTTGTTTTACACATATACTGGACAAACAGTTCTCAATTATTTAACATTTCACTAGGTTTAAGATACAAGTTATTTAATCTTCCCAACACAATTCATAGTTGTTTTCTAAACATTTCTTTTGAATCAGAAATGCTTTTCACATATTCAATCCAGCAGCTTCTTTTAATTTTATCATTCAATTTTGGTCTAATTTAGAGTAATATTCATACAGCATTTATCCAATGTATTTTTGTAAGATTAGTAACCTTTATGAAGGAAAATCTTGACACTCAACATTGCTTAGTTGTATGTAGTAATTAAGTTATAACTTTCTTTCCAACTTCAAGTATATTCAGTAACTATGACATACAGTTGTTGATAGAAACTAATGTTTATTAATCATTTAACACTTTATCATAGACATAATTCCATATTCACCATCCTTTAGCTTAGAAATATCAGTTCATAAGTAAATCTAGATAACTTTATTAATTAAATTTTTGTTTTTCCAATCAATACCCATTCATTGCTTATTACTATAATAAAAATTATTATCATTCACACACACACACACACACACACACATACACAAAACAATTACACTTTTATAATTATTTAGTTATTTAAGAATTTCCTCTGTTATAAACAACAATAAACATTTCAAGAAATTTAAGAATCATCTTATCTTAACAAGTTATAGCAAAAGATTAAAGTTATGTAGTTGGCATTACATTTTCGTTTTTTCCCAATCCATTAGCTCCAACATTAACTATCTAAACAGTTCGTGATGAATAATACCATTAGATAAAATAGGATAACTTTAAAATATTACCTTCTACATTTTTTGCTTCAAAAAATAGAACATATTGCTGATAAATTCTTTTTTTTAATATTGGATCAGATATCTTGACTGACTTCAGAATGAGACTTTAGCGCCCGATATAAAAAAAATTAAGTAAACATTTTAACTTTTAAAAAAATTATTAAAATTTTACACTTCTTTGAATTTTAAGTTTAAGTTCATCTGCAACTTTATGTACTTCTTTAGTGCAACTTTCTTAAAATGATTCTTCCATCAGTTCACCCAGTACAATCCTCCAATACAATTCTCCTCAAATATGTGTATGCATGTCCTTATATAACTTATTGTTGTCAATCATTCTGATTGACAATAAACATCACTTCCTACTGATTTCTCCACTCTTGATTCAACATCTGATTGGTTTAAATAACCAGCCAGTCATGTGATACTTCAGGGAATTTCCAGATATTAACTTATATGATTAAAATAATAAAAATAAAACAATACATCTAATAAGGCATCAAATAAAAATTATTTAAACTAAGTTAATTTTATGAATAAAAACTTTTAAAAGTTCTTTTAATTTTGACTAAAATTTTTTAACCAAAACAAAATGCTATCAAATGATACTAAATATTACACATAAACAATAATATTTTTTAATAAATAAATTACTATGCAAGCACACCCACCCACATATCTAAAATCATTATCTTTTAACCATTGAATTTAAATCTTTCTTTAACTAGTAATAAACCTATTTAACTATTTCTGAATTCACAAAGTGCCATCTAGTGGTGCTTTTGATACAGCTGTTTGATATTTAGACTGATTTTATTATTATTTTTCTTAAGAGTAGTAGTGTGTGAAGGAAGAATTGTGTGTTCTAATTTGAAAGGTAAGACTTAAATCTTTTAGTCTTTTGAGAAGCAAATAAGTAAAATTCAGAGTTATTCTGAAGAAAATTCAAATGAAAAAGTTAAACATGATTCCTTAGTAATGGATGACAAAAATGTTCCTATGCAAAATGAGTTTAAAACATCAAAAATAATATCAACAAAAGATATAAAAAAGAAATCTATTAAAATTTCCAGTGAAACTTCTTTTGAAAATGAAAATGAAAATGAAACAAATAATTCAAGTAATTCAAAAATAATATTGAAAGAAAGCATTGTTAAACCTTATTCTAAATTAGAATGTTGTGACAATTCAGATAACAATGGAAATGGAAATTTAGAACAAAAAAATTTATTGTAACAAATGCTTCAAATTCATTCTATTAAAAAATTCAGATCAGCAAATAACAAAAAAGTCAAAAAAAGTACTACTACATAAAGATTTTTCTAACACTAATATCATTTCTAAACAAATATCAAATTTTAAATCTTCTGAAGTTCAAAAGATAAATAATGAAAATGGTATTGAATTGCTATCAAATGTTGATAAAATTGATTTAAGCCCTGCTTCAGAAAATGTAAAAAGAAAATAATCCAAAATTGAAAAATCAAAACTTACACGATTATGTGGGTATTTATAATCAAGAGTCTATTGGAAATGAAAATAACAATACTCTAATTTCATCTAATATTTTGAATGATAAAAAGTTTAGTTTTGAGTTATATAATAAAACTAACAATTCAAACTATAAAAAAAATTGCATAGAAGATAGTGATGATTCTTCAAATGAAATTAGCAATTTGATCGATACCAGGGTTAATGATAAAGAACATAAGACTGTGGATAAAGCTAAACAAAATAAAACTGTTGAAGTTTGCAAGAATATAAATAAAGACAATAGTTATCATTACTCAGTATTACATGAAAATGATGATAAAGGAATTAATGAAAACAAAATGAGCTATGCTCAGAAGGTTAAAACTAAAATACCAACAAACAATTGTACTATCTCACATCATTCTTCACAAAACTCACTTCTCTCTCTAGACTTTGAAGATGATAATGAAGAAACAGAGCAAACTCATTTTTGATCACACAAAAGTATCAATTATTAATGCAAAAAAATGCAGATAATTCTTTTACTCCCTCATGGGACGATTTTAATAAAATTAATAAAAAATTTAATTTATCTATTCCTCAAGGACTTTTAGACTCTTTCAAAGTATATCAAAAGGAGAACACATTAATTATCTCAGCAACTAGCAATGACATTAAACCTTTACTCTTCCCTATAGATTTATTATATAACCCTCTTAGTTTAAATAAACATTGGAATTATATAAATAAAGTGTATCATCATCAAAACAAAAGATATCTTATATTAGAATTTGCTTCTATTACATATCAAAACAGCTTTTATAAATACTTACAGAATGCTTGGAGATTTATGGTTATGTAAAGTTGATTTAAATATAAAAAGATCCCTAAAAGCTATTATAAGAAATTGCTACCCAGGATTTGATTCACATGATCTTCAAAAAATACTAAACATTTATGGCATAACTTCAGAGTTTTTTTTTTAATGAGAAGGGAGCTCCTTCCCATGTGCTTTCGAACATAGCCTCATTTAATTTAGCCCTTAAAGAAAATATCACTGCTCTAGACATCCCATCATTTCATACGGTTGCAAAGACTAACTTAGTAATAAGTTTTCAAGGAATTCCATCACAGTGCTATATATGCAAATCAAGAGACCATCTAATTAAAGACTGTCCAAAAAGTTTTTGCCAAAGATGTAGTATTAAATCATCTAAGTTTCACCATTGCCCAGTTTTGGATTATCAAAACAAACAACGGGAAGATTCCTGTTTTGCATCAAACATTAATCATCATAGAAATTCTTTTTCTCATAATTGTTCTTCAATTATTAATATTCAAAATAGGCAAAGTAGCCAATTAGAAAGAAATCAACAACTCAAATCACAAGAGATTACAGGGATTCTTCACGAAGAAATAAAAAAAAATAAATAGAAGATCAATGTTTTCTTAATACTTCTGAACAGTTAATTAATTCTCATTTAAATAAGAGTTTACCAAGATTACATAAACAAAAAAAAGAAAGAAATTTAATTACAAATTTAGATAAAACTACTGAAATAATAACAAATGATTCTTCTAATAGTTCAAGCATACTTTGTGGCTCTGATAATGACTTAAATTCTATTACTAAACATCCTAACAAAAAGAAAAAAAATCAAGAATATGAAAATGAATTAGATAATCTAATGCAAATAGAGAAGTCTAATACATCATTAAGTACAACAAATAATGTGATTGCTTATATCACTCCTACAAATTCAGAGTCACATCTTAATTTATTAAAACCTGAAGTGGCAGAAGACAAAGAGAGTGATTTCCAATTCTCACCCTTAGTTGGATTTGATGTATTGGAATGATTCTTTCATTTTTCCATTGATGCCTAATCAAATTTAATTTATATTTTTAAAATTCTAATTTATTATTTTAATGAAAATTAAAATAATAAATTAAAATTAAAATAATAGGTATAAATGTAAAAGGATTAAACTCTTTACAACGTGTCTATGCTATAAAAGATTTTTTCCTAAAAGAAACACCAGATATTATTTTCTTTGCAGAAACTAAATTACATATAAACAGCAACTGCAAAATATCAGAAATTTTATCCTCACTAGGTCTATTTAAATTCTCCATAGCAAATTCTCCATCAGGAGGAGTTGCATTCATAGTAAATCGCATCTCTAAATTTACAACTTTTAATATTATACATTTAGATTCAAATGTTATAATAGTTAATTTTGTTTTTGGTCAGACAAATGTAAATGTAATATATCTCTATCTACAAAATAATAGTAATATGATTTATAAAGTAATAAATATAATTAACTTGGCTCTTTATCATAGTTCAACATCAACTATTCTATTGGGCGATTTTAATCTTCCTTATCACACATTTGACAGAAAAAATTTACATTTAATTAATTATGGTCTCATGTCAGCTCAAGGTTTCTTTAATAATAATGCTTATTCTTTCTACACAAAACAGTATTCTTCACTTATAGATTTGATTTATTACTCTCCTGACATACATTTCAAGATTGAAACATCTCTAAAACATGTTTTTCTCTGATCACCTAGCTTTAAAAATTTTGCTTTGCATAAATGGGCCAATTAATATTATTGATGGTCTTCCAAGAACATCAAGACTAATTAATAAATTTACAATTCCCGAGGCTGTTTTTTCTGAGGCCTACATTTATTTTCACAAGGCAAATATCCTATCTCGGCCACCGATTGATGCCTGGTTTACTTTTACTCAAATTCTAAGAGCCATAACCAATTATTTTTGTAGAAAACAAAATGGACCATGTAAAATGCTAAAAGAAATGAATTCTTTGTCTGCCATAATGAATTCAATGCCCTCTACGACACTTAATATTAATAAAATACTTCAAATTAAAATTAAATATAAAGAATTACAAAGGGCACTAGCTGAAAATATTTCTATTAAGAAATCTAAAGTTTTTCTAGCCAGTAGACATGCCTGGACTAAAAGTTATATTCGTTGGGCATTAGGATCAAAACCAAAACTTATTACACCTTTATCCATTTTAGACAATGGAGCCAACTATGCTGGTTCTTCAATGCTAATGATTATTAGGAATTTTTTTTTCAATAAACTTTGTACAACATCCGGCAATCAAATTAGAACCATATTCAACAATAGTAAAAAAAATGATCATGAAATAACTGAGCAATTAATTTTAAATAAATTAAATTCACTTCCTGAAAAAACACATCCTGGCTCTCATGGCCTCTCAAAATTTGTACTATCACATTTGGCTCACTTTACTGTTCCAATTATAAAAGGTATCATTGATGTCATAGCCTCAAGTTGTCAAGACATACCTAGCCTCTACCCTATTTCATTGATGCCTTTTTTAAAAAAAGAAAGGTCTCCCCTCTATTACATCAAATATAAGACCTATCTCTATGACTCCTCCTCTTATTAAGATCATAGAAGGGCTGATTAAAGACAAGATTCAACAGAAGATTTTAGATAATATTTCTTCTACTCAATATGCAAAGAAAGGTTCATCCACAATGCATGCAATTTGCCTTTTCAAAATTTTAACAGAATACATTAGAATTAAGAGAAAATCAAAGCCAATAGCTCTGTACAACTAGATATTATAGCAGCATTTGATTCAGTAAGAACTGAAATATTAATGAAAACACTACAACAATATGGAGTTCCCCGTCTATCTTACTATGATAGAGAATCTTCTATTTAATAGAGAAATTTTCATTACACTTAATGATAAAATTGCACCTGGCTTTAAACCATCAATTTCTATTCCTCAGGGCTCACCCTTGAGTGCATTTTTATTCATTGCTTATATTAACCCCCTTCTCATAGAAATGGAAACAAAACTTCCTGGAGTTTTTGTTCCTTTTCTAAACAAAGAAATTAAACATCTTGCATATATGGATAATATTGTTGTAATGCTGCCATCAGCTAAACACCTACCAGAACTTGAAAAAATCCTTAAAGAAGTTTTCATCGGAATACAAATTAAATTTTAATCTAGAGAAATCTGCAGTTTGGAAACTTCATTCAGAAGAAAATGTCCCTGCATGTTTCTCATCAAAACCTCAACCTTTTTTAGGTATACCACTGTACCTTTCACCAAACAAAATGAGGAAAATGTTATAAGACAAACTGATTATATCAACAAAAAAAATAATAGATTCTCTAAAAAGCATTTACTTATCTTTATATGATAAAGTTCTCTGACTAAATTCTCTTGTTTTCAGCAGAATTAATTATTATTTACTGATTTTAAACCCTACTAAAAATTTACTTCGCAAATTAACTCATTATGCTCTGGCCTTCTTTGGAAAAAAAAGTGGTCTGTATCAGTATGCATAAAATGCAAAATCCAAAAATACTTAATGGCCTAGGTTTACATTCAATTAATACATTATTAATTAAAAAATATACTTAATTTATTCTACTACATCAAGATTGAATTTAATTACCAAAACATTATTGACACAATCATTCCCACAGATACGCCTCCCTCGAATATTAAAAAAAAATGGCTACAACTTCTCATCTCACTTATTGATAAACAAATGGATTTAAATGAAATTCTTTTTAATAATAAGCACACATATTGGGACACGTTTAAAATTATAAATCCTCAGCTGATATGCCCTCCTAGTTATCTTGAAATGACTAATATCATCAATCTTTTTAATAAAATGAGAAAATGCTATTTAATGCCTAAATATATTGATTTTATCATTAAAATAAATCTATCTTCACTTCCTACCAACGATTTCCTTGTTTCAAATAGAGGATTTAAAAGATTGATTCCTTATGTATTTTGTGTAAAAAAGATAGTGAAACATTTGATCATATTCTTGTTTCTTGCTCAGGACTAAGAGAAGCAAAATATATAATTCAAAATTATTTCAATAATCACAATCCAGAACTCTTTGATATCATTCATAATATTAAAATGGGTAATTTCTGCAATATCCAGAAGATGCATATTTATTAACCACGTAATATGGTTACTTAGATGCCATATAGTTATAACAAATTCTCCATTGGACTTACAACTTTTTATTAAAAATACATTTAATTCTATTCGAAAAAAAAAGATAAGCTTCTTGCACCCAAAGAAATCTATCTATCCACATGGGCTGGTTCTTAATACAAGAAATTCAGGAAGTTATTAGTAAAAATGTAAATTTATACTAGATTTTTTTTGTTGTCTAGAGAAATTCATTTGTAACACTTTATATAAAATAAAGTCTATATTCTTTTTTTTAAAAAAAACAAACAAACTATTTCTGAATTTCTTTCTGTTTCAAATTTAATACTCTTATCTAATAAATTGACTGATTAATTTTTATAACTGATTTTAAATTAAATATTTGATTAAACTTATAATAGTTATTTCTTAAATTTTAACGTGTTATTTAATTTAATCACTACTATCTTATTACTTCAAGCACCGATTTATTCAACTTATATCATTAATATCCACTTTAATATGATTGCTACATTTAGGTTTATTGATTAACACAAGCTTTAAACTATGTTTAAATATTTTAGCAAAGCCCTGAATTAAATTATTAAATTATATATTCCTCACAGAAATATTTTAATCATTAGTTAATTAGGGTTATATAGACTGAGATCAGTTATAGATATGTTTGATTTAATAAACCTTTCTCAAAAAAATTTTTTTTCTAGTTAATGGTACATCCATAATGAAATCCCAAGCTCTCTTGGCCTTGGCTAAACCACAGGTCACAATGCATATATATATATATTCCCATCCTTGATTAGCTTTAAAATGGGTAAAGTCATATATTGTTATGGTTTATGTTATTAACTGTTTTGGACAATAAAATGGTATTTATTTTAATTTTGGAGTTATTCTACATATATCAGAATATAGTAATAATATTCATAATTTTTTTATTTAAGTAATAATAGATAGTTTATTATGTTAAATTTAATATCTTGCTATAAAAATAGTCATAAATTTAAAATATATAATTTGATAGGTTTTATATTAATATTTTGTTTATTTTCATATTTTAACAACAATAGGTTTAGACAAATAAGTGATAAGCTATGTTTTTCTTATGTGTCTGATTATATATGCACATGTATGTTTAGATTTTTGTATAAATTTAAAATCATATATGTTTTAAAATGTTATTTAAAAAGGTATCTGAAAAGTAGTAATATTTTGTGTTAAACAAACAAATGTGTTGTTATATGTATTTATTTGTTTATTTCACCTCTCTGATCTGCAATCTTATAAAAAAAGACTATAAAATCATTGCATTATTATTTTTATTTACTTTTATCTTAAATTGAAAGAAAATGTGTTTTTCATCTGATCCTTCGTGTCAGCTGCTAGAGGCGCGATTCCTAGCTAAATTTCTAGAAATATGCCATTTCTGCGGCCGCACCCAAGCCTCTTCGTGAAAGATTGTTAACTCAGAGTTAAGTCTACTTTCTACGCTAAAAGGTAGAGTGTTAACTCTGAAGTTAAGTCTCCTTTCTACGATAAAATCTAGAAAGAGTGTTAACTCGGCTTAGTGGCTATGTGGCTTTTTCCGATGCTAAAAGCAGAGGAAAATGCCATAGTTGTTTGTGTCACGCACTATATTGTAATGCTGCGTTATGTATTTTATGTAACAATATCGTACAAGGGTGTGTTAATTTGTTCGTGTCAAAATTATTTAAATTTTCATCGGTGCCTTTTTTTTAAGACCAATTGATGTACTGTTACATTTTATCAATTTTAGCAGTATCGTGATTGTTCCTCATAAATTTGTATTCCTCTTAAATTTTCAATTAGAGTCGTATAGCGTAAAAATTTAAAAATCACGCTTTGAGTCACGTTTTAGCGAGAAATTTTCCGAGACAAAAAGTATGGCTAATTCCCACAACAGAAAACTTGAAAAGATGGGAATTGCCAGACATGAAAGCCGGCACTGGAATATTTCTACAGCAGAAAAAAAGAAAAAAACATCCTGCTGCTGAAAGAAAAGATTGGATTGTGCGGCAAATATATGCAGATTTGAGGTCCAAAAACATCTGCCGAGACGGAAATGTTCACTTCATAAAGGCAAGCTTGTTTGATGGATTCTAAATGGCCTTCGTCAAATGTCAAAACTAAAAGAAGTAACTTCAATTTTTATTTAAACGTACATCCCTTCTTCTCCTGATAATTGTTGTCATCGGCAATCAAATGTAAAATAAAAGAAGTAACTAAAATTTTTATTTAAACATAGCCCCAAAAACCCCTCTTCTCACAATAATTGTTGTCATTGGCAATCAAAATAAAATGAACATCAATTATTCTTTAATCGTATAGAAAAAAACAAAAAAACCCTCCCACTAATTGTCCTCGGCAATCAAATGTAAACCAATCAAAGTAAGACAGTAAATTATTAGTTAAACATAACCCAAATTACTATTTGAATGTACACCGAAAAAGACCCGCTCTTGTCAATCAAAATTAAAGAAACCTAGACTATTATTGTCCCATTGTCAAATCGAATATTATTTGGGAAAACCCAAATAATTTATAAACGAAAAAAAAAAAAGAAAGTCAAATTGGTTTTCAATCAAATGGTAACCGATAAAAGTAACTTAAATTTTGATTTAAACATACACACAAACAAAAAAAAAAGCAAAACCCTTTTTCCCAATAATTGTTGTCAGAATCAAATGTAAAAAATAAAAGGAACGTACAATTATTCTTTAATCGTAAGCAAAAACACCCCTCCCACTAATTGTCATCAGCAATAAAATGTAAAGCACTAAAAGTAAGGTAAACCGATTATTTTTTAAAGATAACCCAAATTACTATTTGAACATACACCGAAAAAAGACCCGCTCTTGTCAATAAAAATGAATGAAAACCACAACAACTATTATTATCCCATTGTTAAAAATATTAGGTTTTGGGCAAACCAAAACCATAATTTATAAATGAAAAAAAAAAAAAGTCAAAACTGTTGTCAATCAAATATAACTGATAAAAGTAACTTCAATTTTGATTTAAACATACACAAAAAAAAAAAAGCCTCCTTTAGCTCTCAATAATTGTAGGTTGGCAATCAAATGTAAAATAAAAGGAAGGTAAATTAGTATTTAATCATCACCCAAAAACACCCACTCCTCTCACTAATTATTGTCAGCAATCAAATGTACACTGCTACTAAAAGTAATATAAACTACTATTCTTTAAACAGTTACACCCCCTTCTCCCAATAATTGTTGTCTACAATCGTACACACAAAAAAACACCCCCTCACAATAATTAGTGTTGGCAATCAAATGTAAACCAATCAAAGTAAGACCGCAACTTATTATTTAAACGTAACCCAAATTACTATTTGAATCTACACCAAAAAACACCCACTCTTGTCAATAAAAATTAAACAAACAACAACTATTATTGTCCCATTGTCAAAAATATTTATTTGTAGAACCAAAACCATAATTTATAAATGAAAGGAAGTCAAATCGGTCGTCAATCAAATGTAAACCAATAAAAGTAAAGGTTTTAATTTTTATTTAAACACACACAGAAAAAAAAACAGCACTTCTCCCAATAATTGTTGTCGGCAATCAAATGTAAACCTATCAAAGTAACGTAAATTATTATTTAAAGATCCATCAAAAAAAACCCATTCTCTCTTGAATTTTGTCAATCCAATTCTTACAAAAACAGTAATATTATTTTTTTTTAAAAAAACACAAATTACTATTTGAACACACATCAAAAAAGACCCTTTGGTAAAAAAAAAAATAAAAAAAAAAAAAAAAACAACTATTATTATCCCATCGTCAAAAATATTATTTGGGAAAACTTTGTAAACAAACCAAAAAAAAAAGTCAATATTAATAGAGAATCGCTAGCCTGGGAATGTTATATTAATGTGTTTTTAGTTAGAAATTGCACCTCTAGCAGCTGACATGAAGGATCAGATGACAACCGAAAATGTTTTATTCAACAATTCAGGTATGCTTGTAAAAGCTCTGGACAAGTGCAATAATAACTTTTTAATCAAAAGGGTTAAAATTGAGCCGATCATTAGATGTTGCATCTAGGTCAATAACATAAATGTTATGGCAATTAACCTATTTTATAAAAATGCTTGACTTAAGTTAAACTCTCTCTTTGTCATTTTAATTGATATAATACATTTGCAGTAAGTAAACTTTGAAGTAAAATATATTTTAAAAACAAAATGTTTGATTTAAATCTTATAATGAAAGGTTATGTAAAAAATAACATTTATTCCAAAAGGTAATTAGTCTTTTGTGAGGATACCTATATATTTAAAAAGCATTATGAAATTATAAAAATGTACAAGAAGTTTTGCTGTATGGATTAGTATATATATATATATATGGGCATCTATTTGTGTGCCAATAAATAAATAATTTATCAAATGTTATAACCAAATTGATAATGATCTGGATTTGATTAAATAGCAATCTGATGCATTTTCAGAAATACAAAATGATACTTATTATACTGTATTAACTACAATGTAAACATTGCTATAATCTATCAAGGATTATTTATCTCAATAATTTCACATATTTATAAAAGGAAATAAGTTCTTGGTATTACTACAGTTTTGAAAATATTATGATTGCATTTTTTTTTCAAATGAACTTAACAAAAAATCTTTAGAACTATTTATAGATGATAAATAACTCTAAAGCCAAGATTTCTAAGTTTGAATTAAGTTCTGTTATATATATGTTGGAATGTGGTTGTGGAATAAAATATATAGGGGAATCCAAATGTACATTACAAAACGATATAATAATCATAAGACATTATATAAACATGTACAGAAAGAAAATATATCTTGGTAAATATGAATACTCCATCAATTATATTTGATCATAATAAAACATGTAATTATAGTTTTAAATTTAATAATAGAGATATAAAAATTATTCAAATTGAAAGGTGTAGTGAAAAACATAAAATTAAAGAGGCAATGATGATATCTAGAAATAGAGGTGGTTTAATGAATAGACAATCAGCTAATATAAAGACAACAGAATTGTGGGAAATTTGAATGGATTGAATGATGGGTAATGCAAGTTTTTATTTTTTGTACATTTGTATTAACAGTTGATAAAGATTGTCAGTGAAACAATTGAAAGTACTTCTGGTAAATAATATATTATTTAATTTTGAATACTGTGTTAAATATATTTGTTTGAATTATTATTATATGATTTAAAAATACAGACATTTAATGGTTGTAGTTATATACATATATATAAATGTGACCACAGATGGAGCTCTACCAATAGCCCACTCAAGCTTGTTTACAAAAAATGCTGAGAGAGAGAATCAAAAATTCAATATCTCTTTCAAATTGTCTCCAACCTTTAAACCATGGTTTCAAGCTAATTGGCTTTCATCAGTAAAGGGTAGGAGGACTAGAAACTAGCCTGAAACCATGGTTTAAAGGTTGGGGACAATTTGAAAGAGATATTGAATTTTCAGTTTCTCTCTCAGCATTTTTTGTAAACAAGCTTGAGTGGGCTATTGGTAGAGCTCCATCTGTGATCATAAAATGCAAGCTATAGGCAGGTTAAAAATTTTTTAACTTGTTTTTGTTTATCTTATATATATATATAACAAAATTTGTGGGTGAAACTTGCATGTTCATATGCATTAAGTTTATAAGATGTGTTTGATGCCATTGACTTATAGTTATTAATAGTCTACCGTCAAAATAATACATTTTTTATTATTTAATTTTAAATTCAATAAACAATTATTTTTTTTTAGTGGGATCTTGTATGTGAGCAGAAAACATATGTTCAATTAGCTGCAACTACTTACTTTATAGGTGCTATGATAGGTGGATTTTTTTGGAACTTTGGCTGACAATTTTGGTAGAAAAACTATTGCACTAATTACTTTGTGGTCAACACTACCTCTTGGAATTGGTGTAGCTCTAATACCTAATTTTTATGCATTTTTGATGTTTAGAGCACTTATAGGTTTTACAATACAGGTAAAATTATTATTGTAGTAATCATTAATTTCACTTAAAAAAAAAAAACATTGATTGAAATCTAGAAAATTTTTTCTTCTCAAATGTAATCATTCTATATTTTTATTTAATTGATTTAGTTTAAATCAATTTTTTTATTACATCAACAATAGTTTAAATTGGAACTCAAATAATTTTGTTCATAAACTAAAGATTTAATTCATTCTATTTAACAACAAAATTAGACAATCTCCACAATAAATTAATACAAATTGCACATTCAATTTCTTTTTATTTAAATGTTCCATGGATTATTACCATATTTTCTTTTTTACGTAAAAAAAATTGTATGAGTCATATAAAATAAAAACGAGTTTTAAAAAAAGAATGAAAAAAAATTGTATTTGATATTTAAAATATTATATTTGTTTTTATATATACAAGCATACAAATATATATATATATATCGAATAATGTTGGTTTTATTTTAATTAACACTAGAGTAAAAATAATTTTCATTAATTAGATCTATTCATCATTATCATTTTTGTCTCGCGAATTTTAACCAGTTTAATCTCTCTATATCATTATAACAAGCTTCAATTGTCTACATATTGCCATTTCTATTAAAAACACGTTCTTCCTAGATCCATTCACTTATTTTTTTTTAATACTGTTGTGTTAGTGTCTGTTTGTTCTTCCATTTGTGCATTTCATTTTTTATCTCTCCTTTTCAATCTTATCATGTATTTTTTGACCTTTCACTTTGTGATCTGCAGTGTTAAATCACTAAACACACATGATCACCATTCTTTATGTTTTATATGAGCTTGCATTGAGTGGCGCTATTGTATGGAGAGTTTTGCTTCTGTGATCCGCAGTATCTGTCTAAGCATTAATTAAATACGTTTTATTATTTTATTTTTAAACAAAAATAGACATTTTTTTTTTTAATATTAAGTTCTTTCACCATAAGCATGGGTTTCATTCTAAGATTATTATCAATTACATTTCCATCTTGTTAATGATCTAATCATAATATGTATGGTTGTCTTCTAATTCATTAGTATTGATCTTTATTTTATTTTTTAATATAATTCATTAAATAAATTTTTAATCTTTTTAGCATTTGTCTTTATTCCCAGTTTTTTATTTTCATCTGATAAACTTTATAACATTTCTTGAAGCTCCAAAACATAATATTCATAATAAGAACAATATTACTTCAAAATTTATACCACTGAAGCAACTTCATTAAAAAATAAAATAAAAGTAATGAAATAATCTCATTATTCAAGAGCTCATAAGAAAATTCGAGCACTTGAAGTGCCAAAAATAAAGTCAATCCAAGAATCTTAGAGTCCAAAGTCTGAAATTCCACTATTACGCCAAACCACACAGGGCACTTCCATTTGTTTATAAAAACAGATAGATATTAGGTATACATAATTTTAATCCACAAAATTCTTCCTATAAAATAATTAGCAAAACGTGATAAATTGCTCTAAAAGATCACATATATCTTGTCTTGCATTGGTGGTCGAGAGGTCAGTGCAACTGCCTTGCACTTACAGGCAGTTGCAACTGCCTTGCACTTGCAGGAAGTTGCCCAGGTTGTGGGTTCATGTCCCGGCCGATACTATGACACTTTTTATTAAAAAAAAAAGAAAGATCACATATATCTTTTTGATTTTTTATTGTTAAATTTACTATTTAGATAATAAAGTACATAATAGCTTATTTGTATGATTTCACCAATTATCAATTAATAAATTACTTTTTTTATTTATCTCACCTTTCTAGCACTTGAACGTTGTACAAGTCCATTTTCTAAACTGAGTTATTGCTGCAACATTGAAATTAAAAGGATTATAGAGTTAAAGTCAGTCCTTATTGGCTTCTGTACATTGATAGTTCTTCTGTAAGATAAATTGGTTCCCTGAAACTGGTCATTGCCATGAGTTGCAAAATAGAACTACAGGTGTATAATGATTTTAAGGGTGATTGTCACAAAAATGGTAATAATCAGGAAATATATCTCATGTTTCAAATATTTATAGAAGGATCAAATACAGGCTTGCTCATTATCATCATCTAAAAAAGTGTTGTGTGAAGGGTTAATAATTATACTTTCTCAACTTCACTAAAGCTTAAAAACTCTTCATTACAATATATATATATTAAATAATAAAGTAGTGAAGCTAAAAACCTAACTTATTATCGGAATATATATATATAAATAACTTTTCCCAGCAGTTAATATTATATAATAACTAGTTTAACACTCCAAAACTGGTGTATGCTTTCATTTTAAAGTGTTTTAATTTGCCTACATAAATGAATGTAGGTAAAAAGATGAAATAGTTTATTTTCATCTTTTCAAAAGACTTTATATTGTGTTTTGGATTGAAAGTATTTCATAAACTCAATAAATCAGTGTTGGAGTGTTAATCTAGTTATATATATAAGACCTAGAAAGAGACCACATGTAAGATGGATGGATGAAATGAGGAAATGTGCTGCAGTGACATGGAGAAGAGAGGCTAGAGATCAGAGAAGATGAATTAAACTTGGAATGATCTTCATCCTTCAGTGGATCAAATAACGATTGAAAATAATGATATATATATATATATAAAATATACAAACCATTATACAATTACAAATATCCAGTAACGCCCTCTGTTAAAAGATCTATATCTCAATAATAGCAAACCTTAAAATTATACCACTTTAAGGTTGTATGCTAAACGATGTTAAATATTGAAATACAGACCTACTCAAACACAGAGCATGAAATTTTAAATGAGTAAACGATCTTAAATTTTGCTAATAAACTAACAAGTTTACAAAGTTATTAAAGACAAACTAAACATTAAATTTTAATCTTTAAATTCGTCCCAAACTGTAAATGAAAAGAAAGTTACTGTTAACACTAACTGAAATAATTATAAAAAATATACAAACCATTACACAATTACAAATATCCAGTAACGCCATCTGTTAAAAGATCTATATTATTTCAGTTAGTGTTAACAGTAACTTTCTTTTCATATATATATATAAGTCGTGTATTTCTAGATTTGAACACAATTGTCATTCTTATTAGAATTAATGCAGTTCTCACTTAAATATCGTATCAATATACCTATTAGCTTCATGGAGACTTAAATGGTCCAGAATGTACTAAAATATTTAATTGTTTCAAATTGTTAGTAAGCTTTCAGATATGTGTCTATATGCATATAAAACTGGTATATATTCAATGATTTGATTAACCCATTTATTTGATAATTAGTTATATATTTGTTATTAAATTTTTCATACTCATTCACATGTACACATTCACACCAATCTCATGAAAACATTCTTTGATGTTTAAAGCGAGTTGGTTGTTGAAATGAATGATGGGAAAGCTATTTTGTTTTGTCCATATATGTTGTATGTTTAGTAGAATTTCTTGAGAAGGTCTATTTGTTAATAGATGAAACCATGGTTGTGGAGGAATTTTAATAAAATATTGTTGTTTTGTCTAGTATTGTAGTGATATATAAATTTCTTATATATATATATATTGTCTTTTAGGGTCTTCAAGCCTCAAGTTATGTTATGGCTTATGAATTATTTCCTGCAAAAATTCGAACAATAGCTGGAAGTATTAAGCGAGGATTTTATTCTGTTGGTATTGTGATAATGGCTGGAGTGGCTTATTTAGTGCAAAACTGGTCCTATATACAATTGGCAATAACTTTACCCATAATTTTTACATTTTCTTATTATTGGTAAGATAATTGTTTTTGTAATTTTTTTGTTATTTACTTTATATATTTTTAACTGTACCAATTTATTTTTATAATAATTATTTTTTCTACTTACTTGTATAGCCTTTAAAGAGCATAATGTAATGGTTAATGCAGTAATTTTTTCATGTCTTCAGTCTAGGGTTTGAGCCTAGGCCAATGCAACCTTAAAATTTTTCCAAGTCACTAAAGAGTTTAAGCATTTATTTCATGATACTGTCCATAACTAATCAATATAGTCATGTGATTAGTGGTTGGGAAATGAATATCTGGCTGTTCTTCAATGGGAACATGCCCTCTTAACCTCTATTAGGCAAAAAATGTCATATTTCTATAACAGCTGAATATATGGTTACTTTAATTTATTCGTTTTTTATATTCACCCACTTTTATACTAACTGTCAATATATATAATAAAGTGAATTAATAAACTTCTTTAAATTCTGACTCTGTAATAATGCAGCACTCTGTAATAGAAAGATAATACATCATGCAGATGAAAAATGAATTCACATTTGCCTGCCTCCAAGATCTTATATGAATAGTAGATTAAACAGTGATATTTATTATGACAAAATTCAAATCAGTGAAAATATCTATACACTCATTCATATCAGCTGATAATTTATATTATCATCATCAACATCATTGACAGCTATTCATAAATGATTATGGATACTTTAATTCCAAATGGGAAAAAAGACAGAATTTAAAAAAAAAAAAAACGATTGAAAATTAAATGTTTGTGTCTCAATATAAGATGGAAGTGGAACCACATGAAAACATAACCTAATTGCAACAATTAGTGAAGAACGACTTGAAAAACCCATGATATCCATATCCTATATTAATTCAATTAAATAGAAAGCAAAAGAAAATGAAGAGGACAAAGTAATCATAATTAAATTAATTATAAATAAACATTATATCTGTATAAAAAGATAAATAATCATTTTAATAGATATTCTATAGCAGAGCAAAGATTTTTCTAACAATTTTTCATAGAAAAACAATGATGCCAGAAGAATGTATTGCAAATTGCGGTTTGAATGTTATTTCGTTTTTGATTCTGTCTCTAAAGTTATCTATCTATCTATCTATCTATCTGTCTATCTGTCTGTCTGTCTGTCTGTCTGTCTGTCTGTCTGTCTCTGTCTGTCTGTCTGTCTGTCTGTCTGTCTGTCTGTCTGTCTATCTATCTATCTATCTGTCTGTCTGCCTGTCTGTCTGTCTGTCTGTCTGTCTATCTATCTATCTATCCATCCATCCATTCATCCATCCATCTACCTAACTTTTGTCTGACTCTATCTATCTATCTATCTTCTATCTGCCTGATTGTCTCTCTCTCTGTCTATCTATCTCTATCTATTTAATCTATCTATCTGTCTAACTATCTGTTTTATTTATATGTCTATCTACCTGTCTATTTATTTATTTACATCAGCATCAACATCTTACACAACCATTATCAATCCACTGCCAGATGAAGTCTTTTCAAATTTTATCCAGTTTCTCTGATCAATGATAGCAACAAAGTTCTTTAGTTTATTCATCTATTTTATTTGTGACATATTTCTAGATATTTTATAATCTCTTGAAATTCAGTTTAAAACTTCTACTACTCATTTCTTAGCATCATTTGTTGTTATATGTCTAACCCAGATTAAAGAGTCTTAATTTTTCCAATAACATCGACAATACTTTCTTGCTCTCTTATTCAAACAAGTATTTCCTTGTAATTTATTCTTGTAATTTTAAATATACTTCTTTGCATTCTTTGTTGAATGATTAAAAGTCTCTATATTATTCTTCTGTTTAGTACTCGAGTTCCACATCTTTAAGTAAAAACTGGTAAATATATCTACTAAAACCTATCTTTTTAAATGCATAAGCATAATTTTTAAAATAAATTATTTTTACAAAGGCCCTCTATTCAAGTTTAATTCTATAATTAACTTCATACCTTATGTTTCCATCAGTATTAATAATTTAACTAAAGTATTTATAGTCATTCATTTTTTATGATTCATAAATTACCATCGTTAATTTTCTTGCTCTGAAAAAATCCATTGAATATTTATTATTTTAATATTTTAAGTATTAATCTTTAGCTCTACTTTCTTACTTTCATCTGATAACTCTTGCAACATTTTCTGAAACTTTGAGACATTTTTTATTAAAACAATATAATCTTCAAAATCTAGATGACTTAAACAATATCCACATATATATTTTAGACTCTAAATTTCCCATTTTAATATGTATATAATTATTGATCCACTAAGAAATGAAGTCTTTCTAAATTCGATTCATATTTTCCAATCCATAATCTTTACATCACACTAACACATTTTTTTATTTTATTTTATCTACCTGTCCTACATGTAGTCTCTTTCCTGATCTTTTAAATCTCTTGAGATCCAGTTTAAGATTTTAAATGTCCATATAGTATCATCTCTTCCAATAAAAAATTCATCTCAGCTTCATTTCTTTCTTTTAATTCTTTTAATGATGTCTTTGTTATCTGTTTGTTCTTTCATCCAAGTATTTTGCTTTCTGATTCATTCTTGTTAGTCCCAACATATATCCATTGATACTTTGTTGACTAGTCTGAATTTATTATGGTATTCTTCTGGGAAGTATCCAAGTCTCAAACTCACAAGTAAGAACTGATAAAACACATCTATCAATAACTTTTCTTTTAATATTATGTTATTTCTACAAAAGCATTTTTTGCAAGTTTAATTCTACGAGTAATTTCATCCATTATGTTTTTATTTGTAATAATAATCTGAACAAGATATTGCATAATCATTTCAACTTTTCTAATTCATGAATATCAAATTTTATTTTTTCCTTTTAAAAAAATACATTGAACATTATTTTAATCTTTTTAGTTTTTATCTTTGGTCTGATAACTCTTGTAACGTTTACTTGCAAATATAATCCCACTACGTTCCATATATTTGTATTCCCTTTTCTTCCCATTTAATCCACATATTTCCCGTAAAATTTCTGTATTAAGTGTGAAAGATGTGGATGCAACCTGTAAATAATTGTTATCAGTATTAATCTTACAAATGTTTTCATGTAACTTAATTATTGCTATTGCATTTTAGAAATCTTCTTCAGAATGTGGAAGATTCCTAAATCTATATCTTGCGTGTACTTTAATGCTTAAATAAATTAAAATATCGTAAGCTAAGAAAGCTACACCATTTTAGTAAAGAAAAATTAAAAATAAAATTTTTGTTTCATTGTAGGAATATAGCATTATTAAAGTTATTATAAATTATATTATTTAATAAAAGTAAAATTTGTTAGAAATGCAACAATAACATTTTTAAATAATCTTTTTTTAATACAGCTTTACTAAAATACGCTAAGAATTATGTACCCTGATAAAATACACAGGAATTGAAACTAAAATAGATTCAAAAAACATAATTTAATTAAAAGCAGAAAGAATAAAATGCCATATGACCATCATTTCATATGTTTACACATGCTGTGCCTAAGATCTTAGGATCTAGGCACAGTGTTCTCAAATCCAAGACTCCTCACTGATGAAAGCCACAAGCTAGAAACTAGTCTGGAGATATTGAGTAAGTAGGCATGTTAGGGATTTTGTGCACAGACCTTCCTGCATCCATTTATTATTATGAAAGCTTGCACTTCGTGGAACTACTATATGGAGAGTTTGGTAAAAAATAAGATGTAATTTTAAAAAAAAATTAATTATGATAATTTGAAAAACAAGAGATTGGGGAGGGCCATATTTTGATTTGTATTCTGTGTTGTCTTGAGAAAAGATTAATTTCAAACCCATTAAATACAGTAAAAAAAATGTTAAAATCAGTGGCTGAAAATTCATGTTACTTGAAATCATGATTATTTGAAAAAAGGAGAAGATTAAGTAAAAAAGGGAAGAGAGAAAAGAATAGCATCTAGAAATTTTAATACAATAGTTACAATCTAATCAAGCTGTAATCTTAAATAGAAATGTGAAATCCTCCTAAAATTATAAAAATACATGCAGTAATTTATTTATTACCAATATATATAGCTAGATTTCTCACTTGCATTGCGGCGACTTAGGCTGCAACTCCTCTGTGAAGGAAGAACTGATGGTTATCTGTAAAACTTTGAAATATATGTAAGAATGATTTAATTTCCTGAGTGATGCAAAAAAAAGTAGCAGAAATAAAAATATATTTGAAAGAAGAAGCAAAAATAAAAGAAACTGTACAAGAAAAAAAATGTTAAAGTCATCAATGATTATTTTCCAATAAAAGTTTGAAATTAAACTATATATATATAAGGCTCAGATGAGAAAATTTAGATATAAAAATTCAGTATATTACATAATATTTAAAATTGAAATATATCCTAGATAAATACTAATTTCTAATCAATAATATATATATACAAAAACATAAATAATTAACGGTATAAATAATATTGTAGTTTAAATTCTTTTGAAGCGCTTTGGATTACGTGGTAATCTGCTGACGAGGATTACCACGTAATCCAAAGCGCTTCAAAAGAATTTAAACTACAATATTATTTATACCGTTAATTATTTGTTTTTATATATAATATTTTCTATAACGGGTATTGTACTATTATATATATATATTAAAACAGGCAAAACTCTCTATACCTATTGTTAATTTATTTGTGACATGTTAAGATTAAATCTTGATATCATTGTTATTATAGATAATTAAAATGCTCTCTACCCTTGGCTTAAACAATTTTATTAGTAAAAGAGATAATACCATCCTTTCATCTTCTTTTTCCTATATACTGTATATAAAAATGTTTCAAACATAGGCAGAAGGAATGAAGAGGAAAATAAAAGGGCAATATGACGTCTTTTACTTATAAAGTTGTCTTATTCTAAGGCTAGAAGGCATATTAATTATCTATAACAATAATAATGTTGCGATTTAATTTTGACACATACATATATATTTATATCATAATTGCTAATACATATAGTAAATTATCAATATGTTTACATTGATAGTTTATTTTTAAGTAGTGTTGGAGAATTGGGAAGGAATGAATAAAATACCATAAACCCAGTACAAATATGATAAATATAATATATTGGTAACCAACTCAATATTGAGGAATTCAATAATGTTCATTAAATGCTAACAGTAAAAAAACATATCTTACGGCAAAAATAAAATACATGATTATATATATTGTGCACTTTTTATTAGCTCAGACTATTCTAAAATAGGATTTTGGTGTATAATTTTAAATTTTACAAATCCAATAATATTTACGTATTAAAAGAAAACAATAATGAAATATTAGATCATAGGTTTTGAATTCAGGTTTAGCTAATAGAAATTTATAAATGATCTTAACTCAAAATACACATAGATAATAATTATAGAGTCATATATATGCAGATGGATGAACAATTAATATTATTTAGTAGTTAAAACCAGTGAAGTTTAAATTGTGTTTTGTAAACACAATGCGTTATATAAAGACGAATAATTATTGTTTGTGCGCATTTGATTTTAAAAATAGAAATTATTTATCTTCAAATCTTGCTATATTTAAAAGTAAATAAATAAGGTTTAATTTTACAAAATACTGATTTAAAATTAAAACAGTAAATTCTATCTTTATTTAATTCTAAAAAATATTGTATTTTAATACTTTTAAAAAAAACGGAAAATCGGTTATTTTAAAATAATAAACCAAAAACTTTCAAAATAAATAATTGTTTCATAGAAAAATGTGGGAAAATATTAGCCAATCAAAGAGTTTCAAACAATCTTGGAATATGAAATTCAAGAGAGGGGGGAAAACAAAGAGCTTCTTGATCGTAAAGTATAAGTAACTAAGTTTTTTTTTCTTGGTGATATTTTTTTTTTAAAAAAAAAAAACAAAGTTGGATTAAAAATTCCTAAAACCTTATGATTTACAACTCTATATCAATATACATGGATAATTATAAGCTCTGTTGTTAAAATAATGGAATAAATTAATCGTTTTTCTACTGGGCAAGTCAATAATCGGAATTCCCAATAATCTCTTGAAAATTAATAACTATTGAAGAAATAATCGGAGATGAATAATCAACGAATATATTCACGGAAAAATAACAATAATTGTGCCATAAGGAAAATGAACTGCAGTAATACACAAAAGGAAATAAATAAACACCGTAAATATCCAGTAAAAATAGATAAAAGAATAGTAAATCTCTTGGAAACAATTAAGTATATATATTTAAAATTCAATGGAACTAAATTAGTAATAAATGAAAAGTGTTCATTATTATTCTGGATGTATATAAAATCTTAATTACAATGTGAGATAGAATTATTTATTTGGAGCCAAAAACGTGACATGACACATTCTTAATGGAAATCATAAGTGTGCCTTTTATTATAGAGAGAAATATGTATCATCTAAAATAAGTAAGGCAAGCCACAAATAAATTTTTATTACTAAACAAAGAACAAAATGAAGGATTATTGTTGCAGTAACTCAAATACCTCACGGATAAGCAGAATCTTCAAAAAATAAGGAAAAATAAAAAAGGTTCTAATAAGTTTATGGAGTGTAGAACAACTAGAAAATTTAAAAGTGTTCTTATACTTTAGCTGAGAGTTTAAAAGAGAACTTCTTTCTAATGTTGGTATTTATATTTTTAATCTATGATTTGTTAGTATAATAGGGGAGGGGAAGAGAACTAAATCATTTAATATGGAATTAATTCAAGTGTTGTTATATTAATAGTTATTTAATAATTCGGTTAAATTTAAAGATTATGAATCCTTTAAATAAACAAATATACTCGATATTTTAGTATGAAAGGGTATTTAAAATGATATATACATACTCCAAAGAGCAGGTTATATATACATGTACAAATGGATAAACTAAAAAACAATGATTTTGTTCTTATGTGAAAATAAAAGTAGTAATTTTGTTTGCTTACCAACCTCCAGAATTATAACCCTATGTTCTCATTTATTTTTTGTATTGTTACTTAATCATCAAGTACTACTATTATGTAGAGGTTAAACTAACGAACCATGAATGGAAAAAAAAATGATTGTTTAATAAACTGAATATGTGATATATAGTTCACATACATAGGGATAAATATCTCAACATATAATGGGAAATCATTAGTTTTGTTTGATAATAATACTCCAAAGATTAATTTTCTGTTGTTATTATTATTATTATAATATATATGTATTATTTTGTTATGTTATTTTAAATTTAATATTAATGGAAATGTTTATTATCATTTGTAATGAATATGATTAAAATTATTGTTTTAAAAGTTTTATTAAATTCCAATTGCTGCATATCTTTTCTGGGCTCATTTTCACCACATAAATCTCTTAGTAAAGATTTTTTTGACTTGTTACATGCTGCCTTGATCCCATAGGTCATTGATGACATTGCCAATTATTAAAGTGTATTTATTAATATAGAATTAAATGATACATTAGTTATTAGTGAAAGTATTAGTGTTAATCACAGTTTAGTTAATAATATTATTTTAATATTCAGTATTAAAGAACATACATATAAAGCTTGATTATGAATTTAAATTATAAGCCTTTCTTAATTTGTACACTATCCATGGAAATCTGTAAAATCCCTCTTGATATTTCATGGGTAGTATAAAGAATCAATAAATCAATGATTTTCCTGAGATCTCCTTATTTTAAAGTTATTCTTGTGATTATTGCTAATCTTAATTATTAAACATAATATGAATCAAAGTTTATCTGTAATTATCTAACAGATTAATTTAATGAGTGATTGAATTAAAACTTAATAGTTATAAATATAAAATAATATATTAGATATTATTGTTAGTCATGAGAGTATGTAGATATTTAATAAGGAGGAGTATCTGGGTATTCTTATGCCATTGAACAAGTATTTTGTATTTGTTTAATGTTAAGGGGATGTGATCTGTTTATAGGTAAATGAGTCTCATATTGATTATATTTAAAATATATCTTATTTTAGAAATATTTACTCATGTCAAAGAAACATGGTATAAATGCTAATCTTATCTAAATTCAATTGTTATAGTTAAAGAAAATGGTCAGGATATAGTAAGTTTATTAATAGAACCTAACCCGAATCCAAGTAGGGCCTAATATAAGGGACTTGGAAACTCTGCTTAGGGTCGTACCACCTATAGACAGGCCACAATATATTATACAGAGAGTGTACCAATAGCTCAAACAAGCTCTTAATTGATAAGTGCGGTATGAGAAAATATTAAAAATCTCTATCCAGAACCTCTCACACCACACTTATCAATTAAGAGCTTGTTTGAGCTATTGGTACACTCTCTGTATTACATTTTTGTAAATAAAAGCTTATAAAATTAATTTCACATTATATAGGATGTCAAATAGATAGAATATTAAATCCAACCTTACTGACTTGAATGTGTTTATCAAAATTTTGATAAATTTAAATCTTAACAGTTTTTTTTGCCATTATTCCTCTCTTCCTCAAGAGTACTATGCATTATTGGCTATAAACATGTACAATGTTAAATATTTAGACAATGATGTTAAGGAATTTATACTTTGGAAGATAGATTTTATCAATTAAATTTTAGTTGTTAAATAGAAAAACCATAAGCATCAATAAGATAGAATAGCTCTATAAAGTGAGAGGATATTTAAAAATTTTTTTGTTAAAAACAATGATTAAATTACCAATAGTGCAATTGAAATCTACAACTATGATAACAGTACTATATTTGGAATCTACAGAAAGATTTATTATATTCTACTATTTTACTTGATTATAGACTGTATAGTAATTGGTGTAATCTAAATTATAGAAAGAGTGTAATTAACTTTAAAATTTTGCAATTGTAATTTGTATTGGCTGTATTGATTTAAAATCAAGTCATAGTGCATTTTATCTAAACTAAATTTAGCTTCATATCTAGCAAAGTTTGCATTTGTTGTTTAGGCACATTATACTCTACTATCTCATTATTGACACCATCCTTCATTTTATCAAGCAAATGGTTATTATAAATAAAAAAATAACTTATTCATTTATGGTCACATTTTATATATTCTACAAGTTATTTATAAAAGACCCTTTAAGATAAAAAAAGTTCAAAGATTTATTAGGAAGATAAGGTACTTATAGCAATAGGCTTTAATAAATTTGCCTATTTTATTGTAACAAACTAGAGCAAACTGAAATCAATTGAAAATATATATATATATTGATTTCATAAATAGGATCAATAGCTGGATATCATTTAATTTGGTACTTTGGTATTAGAGCTGCAACATGGAACATGTATTAGACTTACTGCACCTGTTCTTATTCATATGAATCCACTGATAACTTTATAATCTTGAGATCTGACTGAAAGAACATGTACACACATATTGTACATGACTTTGTTTGGCAAAAAGAAACATGTACACAGATCTTGTACATAGTATTTTGGCAATATTAACAAAGTTATCAGGAAGTTGATACAACTGTGAACAAGTGCAGTAGATCTAATACATGCTCTATATTGCAGGACTAAAAATAAATAAAAGTAAAAACATAATAGACATATTTATCATTTTTTTAAAAAAAATGTATGATTTTGAACAAAACATTCAAATATGTATAACTCGGACCCTAACAACTTTTTAGAATGATATTTGAAAGTAAAAAAAAAAAGTGATTTGCAATCTTAATGAAATGATGACATTAAACAAAAAATTGTTAGTTTAAATAGGCACTAAATGATTTTGGTTTTTAAATAATATTTATAAAAAGACATTAACTATACTACAATTTTTACACTAACAACTTTTAAGAACAACATTCCCAATCAAAAAAAAATGTGGTTTGTGATCTTAATGAAATGACACCATTACACAAAAAAATTGTTACTAAACAAACAGTAAATGATTTTGGTTTTTAAATAATATTTATAAAAACACATTAAGTATACTCATACAATATTTACTGTGTAATATATAACAGGAATTGTTGCCGTGAAACAAAATGGAGATCTCTACTAAAAAATTTCCCTCTGAAAGTGTAGTGCGTGATTGCAAAGTATGCTGGTATTTTCAACGAAAATGCTAATAAACATATTTTTTATAGACAACTTAAACCAAAAAAAAAACAGAAACCACAGAAAAAATACATATTAATTATGAGTCTTTTATTAGGTTTTTATCTTGGTGGAACTATTTCTTTTACATCATTAAGTATGGCAGAAAATAATCTGGACAATAACTGAAAATGTTGAAGTATTACAAAAAAGAAAAGATCATATTGATAAAGATAAAAACATGTTTCCACATGTATATTCACAGGGTTTAAATGATTGAAGTGGACATTTTTGTGTCTCAATATAAGATGGAAGTGGAATCACATGAAAACATAACCTAATTGCAACAATTAGTGAAGAACAACTTGAAAAACCTATGATGTATTGCAAATTGCTGAAAGAGAAAGTTTGAGTGTTATCTCATTTTTGATTCTACCTCTAAAATTATCTATCTTTCTATCTATTGATCTATCTATCCATCCATCTATTTATTCATCCATCTATCTTCTGTATGACTGCTACTAAACAAACAGTCAATGATTTTGGTTTTTAAATAATATTTATAAAAACACATTAATATATAGAGTGTTTGAACTCAGATTTTCACATGACCCTCAACTATTCATGCTATCTCATATAAATAATCATTCAATATACATATTTCATGCTAAACCAGCACTCATCAGTTGGTCCAGATCATCGTCTCCACACATATATACAATCAATGTTCAACCTATATTAAGATAGCCAATATAATACTTTAATGGACAAGCTTCAATCCACTCCACCCCACAATTCTTCAGCTGTCTATTTCATTGAAAATCTGATGATAGAATGCCCAATGCCCACATTAGTGCCAACCTTCTCATACTACCCAGGTTGATGATAAGTCACTCTGATCCCTCATGTACAGGACATAATCCATTTACATACATATACAAGGAATGGGCTGACCTTACAGCGCTATATTTTTAATATATGAATTTTTTTCTACAGTACAGGCTTTTTCATAGCTGCACTCCAATATGTAATATATAGGGGGTTTGAACTCAGACTTTTACATGACCCTCAACTATCCATGCTATCTCAAACTGCTGATACACTTGATCACACACATGTCAAAAACATAAATAATAAACAATATATGTATTTTGTGCTAAACCAGAACTCATCAGTTGGTCCAGATCATCATCTCCACACATATATGACAATCAATGTTCAGCCTGTATCAGCAGTATGAAATAGCATAGATAGTTGAGGGTTATGTGAAAGTCTGAGTTCAACCCCCTATATATTACATATTGGAGTGCAGGTATGAAAAAGCCTGTACTGTAGAAAAAAAATTATATATTAAAAATATAGTGCTGTAAGGTCTTCCCATCTCTTGTATATGTATGTAAATGGATTGTCCTGTACATGAGGGGTCAGAGTGACTTATGGTCAACATGGGTAGAATGAGAAGGTTGGCACCAATGTGGGCTTTGAAAGTTCATCAGATTTTCAATAAAATGGACAGCTGAAGAGTTGTGGGGTGGAATGGATTGAAGCTTGTCCATTAAAATATGTAGATTGGCTATCTTAATATAGGATGAGCATTAATTTATAAGTTTGAAGATGGTGATCTGAACCAACTGATGACTGCTGGTTTAGCACAAAATACATATATTGGTGATTATTTATCTTTCAATATTTGTATGATCAAGTGTATCAGCAATATGAGATAGCATGGATAGTTGAGGGTTGTATAAAAGTCTGAGTTTAAGCCTCCTATATATTACATATTGAAGTGCAGGTATAAAAAAGCCTGTACTGTAGAAAAACAATTCATATATTAAAAACACATAAAATATACTCATGTGATATTTACTGCGTAATATATAACAAGAATTGTCACCTTGAAACAAAACGTTTAATATTATTATAGAAAATGGAAATCTCTACTAAAAAATTTCCTTCTGAAAATATAGTGCGTGATTGCAGAGTATGCTGGGATTTTCAACAAAAATGCTAATAAACGTATTTTTTTTTATAAACAACTTAAACCAAAAAAAAAAGAACAAAAATTATAAAAAAAAAATACATATTAATTATGAAACTTTTATTAGGTTGTTAACCTGGTGGAACTATTTCTTTTATATTGTTAAGTATAGCAGAAAGTAATTTGGACAATAACTGAAAATGTCGAAGTATTACAAAAAAAAAGATCACATTGATAAAGATAAAAACACATTTACACATATATACTCACAGGATTTATTTTCTTTCCATTTGACATCATCGTGACATTACACATTGATTGTGGGTGTGAAAAGGTCTCCTATCTCCCCTACATTGCAATTCTAATACCAAAGTACCTTTAATTTATATGGATAATTACCAATCTTAAGCAGAAGTTTATATCCCAAAGAGAAAAACCATATGTATAAAAAAGATTGACATTGTGTTAAAAAATAAAATTCATAACAAAACGGAATTAAACTAATAATTGAAACAATTGATTTAACTAGTCATTAAATCAGCATAAATTTAAATACTTTGCAACTGTAACAATATTCAAATGATGATCAAATAAATCAAACTGACAGGGTGTTACTAAAGTTACTAATTCATGTTGCAGAAAACAAAGATATAGAATAGTATGGTAATTTGTATGTATTTTAAGGTATGTGGAATACATCTGTATGTTAAAGTATCAACTGATAGTGACTGATTAGCTTCAATTATATTTGAATGTATCATGTCAAACTCCTAGATATAATTTATTCTATTATCTCAAAGCATTTAGAAGTATACAATATTTTTAGCATCTCATTACACCATTAAAATGCAACTGTCAATGTTTAAAATTTTATTTCCTGGTAATTATTTGTAACATTTCCATTCCATCTCCTTTCTGCAACCTTGTTGCATTGAATTATTTAATCATTATTTGAATATTGTTACAGTCCTGAAATCTATTTTAAATTTATGTGGGTTTAAAGATTAGTCAAATGAAATGTTTCAATAATTAGTTTAATTCCATTTCCGTGTAAATATTTATTAACTCAATAAAAATATTTTTTTGTAAATATAATTTCTCTTTATGAGATATAGCATTTTGTCTAGATTGTTGAGTATCTATATAAATTAAATGATATTTAGGTATTGATCCTATATATCAAACAAAAAAAAAATATATTTTTCAACTGATTCAGTTACTTCTATTTTGTTACAATAAAACAGGCAGATTCTTTTAAGCCTACTGATATAAAAACCTTATCCTCATAATTATAATCTTTGAACTTTTATTTTATCTATAAGGATTTTTTAAAGAGTTAGATGTATGTCATATGGAATATTATAAGTGAGTTTGGAATCTTTCTTTTATAAATAACTTGTAAAATGTGTAATATATGACTATAAATGAGTAAGTAAATAATAATAATAATAAAAATGAGTAAGTTACATTGGTAATACAGCATCGATTGATCCATGCCATAAGATGGCACTGTTGCTAGTGAAAAACGAATAGATATAACGTTACCGAGCTGATTTGATTATTATTATTTTGTAATGTTATCGTGTTTTTTTTTTTTTTTTGGTTTTTTTTTTTTTTTTTTTTTTGGACCGTATTTTCTTTTTTTTTTAAATAAATAAATTGATTTTTAAATATTTTTTTTAATACGTTTTGTAAAAACCTTTTTTTTTCTTTATTTTTTTTTGTAAAACTTGTTGTTTAACAAAATTGGATTACGGTCTTTTTTTTTTTAAAAGTAACTTTTTTTTTTCGCTTTTGATTACGGTCTTCTTTTTTTTAAAGTAACTTTTTTTTATTTTTTTTTTGGTTTTTTTACTTTCATTAAACTACCACAAAGGCAATTCTTCTGGGTGAGGATAATATTTCTCTGTTGAAGAAAGGCCACCGCATCTGCTTCTGTAGTCTGCCATTGAAATGTTTTGATCTCGAAAAAGTGTCGGAAAGTGCGCGACTTGATCGCGAAGTTTGCCGAATTGTGACTAACACTCCTCATTAACTGAATTCTGACCCCTGACAATGAAACCAGAGGCGTTTGGAAAATCGTTACAATTTTTACGAACGAAAATAAAAAAAAATACATCGAAGCCAAAAAAAAAACAAAAACGCTATAATATAGTTTTCGACATTCAAAATACAGAAACCTTCACATCATACGCTGTACAATAGTTAAGAGTAATGTCTATAGAGAGTCTTGCATACTCGTCGCTAATAATGTTCAACATACTAGAGATGTTGGGGTAGTGGGTGCACTTCAACATCTTAGCGGTTGAACAGTTTACTAGGCCGTAAGATCTATGAGCGGCCTTGTAAACAGCATATTTATGTGCTTTAGTGTAAAACAGTGCCATCTTATGGTGTGGATCAATCGATGCTGTATTACCGTTACATTATTTTATGTATAATAACTATTTGCTAGGTAAAATGAAGGATGGTATCAAAAATAGGGTAGTACAGTATAATGTGCTTAAAAAATAAAGTCAAAGTTAGTTCTAATATGAAGCTGAGTTCAATTTATATAAAATGAATTGACCATAACTTGATTTTAAATTAAATACTTTTTCTTAGGCACAATATTTTAAAGGTTTTTAATATTAGCTTTAGTATTTAGAAGCTATGAATATTTTCTTTAAATCTTTATAAGACGTATCTTACTTCTATATAAAGTTGTTTTGGCAAAAGAAAAATACTTTTATTGTTGATTGAAGTCTTCAATTTTTATTCACAAAGGAAAGAAATATGATTATCCATAGCTTAAGCTATTTCTGTTAAATAATTCAATTACGCATTTTGATTTTGGAGTTCTGATTTATAATTATTTGATTTACTATTTTTGTTTATAAACTTTTACATAGTAGGTTAATTGTCAGATTATTTTTTTCAAAGAGTCATGCCTGCTATTTTAGCAATTGACGCTCATTTTGGTGTATATAGATTTTTTTAGAACATTTATCCAGAAAGACTTTTTTACGACTGTAAACTAATAAAAAAAATCAGAACTAAGGATTTTTGTTTTTATTTTTTTAAACTTTTTTAATATTTTATTAATTTTGCAATAATCACATTTACATTTTTTTAATCTTGTGTGGTTTAAGATGGGCCTATTAGAGATTTAAAGATTCGTAGATTAAAACCCATTTCCAGTACTCAAACATCATATAATCTCCAAGTAACATTTTCCTTCTTTCAATATTAACTTTAAATATCCTTCTGCAGAGTAAGGATGTCTTCAGCTTCTGGATGAAAAAGGATTTAGAGGGTTTTTAATCCTTAACTTTAAAGTAGTTATTCGACCATTTATCAATAAATAAATGAATGAGTTCAATAAAATATAAACTTTTTAAAAATTCTCAACAGCATGCAAAATAAAATATTTTAAATATTATTCAGATTTAAATTCCAGGTTGAAGCACACCATAACTATATTTCCTCTTCAAAGATTATTCATTAATGGTCAATTTTGAATAAGATTTTTGTTTTTGAATTTGTCCATGATATTTATTTTATATGTATAGAGATATAATTTTATTTATATAGGCGTGTTTTTTTATATTATTTAGGATCTTACCAGAATCACTAAGATGGCTTATCAGTATGAAAAAATATTCAAAAGCAAAAAAAGTTATTAAGATGTACCTTAAAGTAAATAAGATCAAATTGGAAGAAGACATTCTTAATAATCTTGAAAATTTTACCGATAAAAGGTCCAAAGAAACTTATAGCGTTTTTGATCTTTTTAAAACCCCAATTATACGAAAACATGCATTAATTATGTTCTATGTCTGGTAATCATTTTATTATTATTTAAATGATATTATTTAAAATGTAATAAAATATTAAGGTATTTGTTGAATGAATGGATTCTTTGATCAGTTATGCTTCATATATCATCATCATTGTTTTTGCCCATTATTAATCCACTGTAGGAAGGTCTCATAGTGATATTGATTAAAATACATATGATGATTTGGGGTCTCTTCAGGAAGATTTAGAAAATAAAATGTAATAAATTATATTAATGATAAATGCTAATCATTATAATTATGTAATTAACATCTGCAACCACACTTATAAATGAGTATAGCCATTCCAACTCCAAAGAAGATTAAATTTTGTGTTGACTATTCAATCAAAATTATGAACCACAAATATATTCCTGTATAGAACATGCTGGCCTATTTTTCTGTTTATTGGATAGTCTGCAAGGCTGCCTTTTAATTTCTTCAGAAAAGAACTTTTTATTTTTTATAGACTTCAATACCAAATCTATTTTTAGCTCTCGAATGTATTCTTTTTTTCTGCTATATTTTCCAAATGGATACAATCAATATTATATTTTTTTCAGAATGTCTTTGAGATAAATCTTATAAGATAATGAGATCTACCTCTCCAATAAAAACTGTGTTAAAGTTAACAATAAAATATTCTTTTAGGGAATCCTGAATTGTTTATATATTTTAAATTTTCAATCCAGTAAAGATATTAATTTACAATGATGAACTCTATAGATTCACATCCAGAAAATAGACCAATGTACTGATTGATTTTATGATATTGTTCCTGAGTCTAAAATTTTGAGAAGCATTCTTAAATGAAACTTTTCTAATACTTTTATGTTGCTTTGATAGAATATCCAAGCCTCAGTTTTATACATAGGTTAATATACTCTATATACAGACAACTTAGCTAAAATAGTTAATTGTGATGATGAAATACTGTCTTTTAACTTATTAGAAACAGCAGCGAATATAGACGTCTGTTGTAAAGCTCCCAAGATATTTAAATTAGTTTATATTTTTAATATTATAATCATCTGATCTAAAGGTTGCAGAGAGTTTTTCCAATTATTGACTGATAACAAATTTGAGTTTATTTAAATATTGTTTTTTAAACAAAAGTCTTTAAATATAACAATTAAAACATTAAGCACTTTCTGTAAATCATCTTTTGAAGTAGCAAAAATAACACAATCATTAGCATATTGTAAACCACAATACAAAATGATGAAGTTGTTGGCTTTTAATTGATTCAAGTTAAAAATTTTACCATGAAAACTGTATAACATCTTGTTCCCTGTCTGGCTATAAACAGTTCCAAAGATCAATGTCATAAAAATTGAAAATAATGTGAAGTACACATCCTTGTTTAACACCAATTTCTATTTTAAATGCCTCCAATTTTCATTTGTAGTAATAATATTTTATTTCATTCCATCATATATAAGTTATATAATATGAATAAACATTGATGGACAATCACCTAATTTAAATAACATCATAGACTTGTTCAATTATTAGAATTAAATAATTCCAAATCAATAAAAAGCAATATATAAATCATTCTTTCTGGCATTTGTTTTGCATTTTCCTGGCAATAGAAACCATGTGCTTTTTGATTCTCTAAAACCATATTGAAGCTGTGGTAACCATTTAATTTATGACTGGAAGAAATCTATTCAACAAATCCTTTAAGGTACCTTAGCTGTAGAGGATGATAATAATATTTTATGATAATTATGACAATCTTACTACAACAATATAACCATCTTTAAAATTAGTTGACCCAATTACATGAGTCCATATCTTCTTAAAAAATTCAAATATTGCTAATGCAAATATATTTTAACATATATTAACATTTTTACATATATTTTATCAGAATTTACAGCTTTTGCATTTTAAAGATTATAAAGATCTGTTTTTGACTTTACTAAGTTGGATATCCTTGTCCAAATTTAAATGAGCAGTCAAAGTGAGTATATAATTAAAAGTCATGATCTTAATTCTTGGACCATTATCCAAAAGATAAACAAAATACTCCTGCTACCTGTCAAAATATCATTGTCATCATAGAGAGTGTCATCATTGGATTTATTAGGATTGTGATTTTCTTTATTAGATCTATATGCAGTTTTCAATGCATCAAAAAAGATCTAGAGTGATTATGATCTTTAAATGTATCTTTTTTACTGGTTTAATTCAACAATTATTCAAAGACCTCTTGCCAATTATTGAACTTCTGCCTTTAGATCTTTTATATTATATTACAAATTCCACATTTAATATACTATTACTCTTACAAGCAGAAAATGCCATATATTTTCTTTATTAATATCACTAATAATAAGATCATTGTCAGAATCAGTGATCTCAAAAAACAGATTTATTTGCATCCATATCACACACCTTAAGAAAATTTCATGCCTGATTAATATGATACCTGAAGATCCAAATGGCAACTTTAACATTTAATTGCTGTTAAAATTTAGCACATATAGTAAATACTTCTAAATATTAAATATCAATTTTCTTGTAAATATGATTGGAATAAGATCTGTTTTTTATGCAATTGTCATCTTAATCTTGAAACATACCAATTTGTCAGTGCACAAACACATTTTCTTTGTCATAGTTAATACAGATAAGTGGCTGAGAGCTTAAAATACTCAACATAACCAGCTATATACTAACCCAAGTGACTGATGAATAAAAAGACGTAGACAAAAAAAGTTCATCTCATTCCACAAGGCAGTACACTTAATTGGACATTGTTTAGTATTCATGGATAACTTTATATGTAAAGGTCATTTTACCATCTATAGAGCCTGTCAATAACCTGAGGTCATCACCTGAATATTGAACTGAAATCCACAACATAATTATTGTTTTCATGTTTGAGGGATATAAAAAAAGATCAACCCAAAGATCATTGTTTATACTAGATTATAAATCTATGAGAGTTTTGTTATTATCATTTTTTTAGCAGGGAACTATCCTGATACTAAAATTATGACAATGTTACTGTTATTCTTATTGTTATTATGATGATTAAAGGGAATTTGAACACAGATTTTCAAGCAGCCTTCAGTCATGCACTCTATCTTATATAACCAATACAAATGATTATATACATATGTTCTCCAATATACATATTTCATGCTGAACCAGCACTCATCAGTTGCTCCAGATCATTATCTCCCCCACACATATATGGTCAGTGCTCATTTTATATTAAGATAGCAAATCTACACCTTTAATGAACAGGCTTCAATCCTCTCCACTTTCAAATTCTTCAGCCATCGATATCACTGAAAATCTGATGATGGAATGCTCAAAGCCTTTTTTGATGCCAATATTATTGTCACACCCATATTGATAACTCATTCTGACCCCTCATATGTACAACCTTAATATGTCCATTTAAATACACAGAAGAAGGATGGGCATAATACAGGCTGAATATATAATATTTGAATACAAGTATTTAAGCCAGAACATATTATTGAAAATCTGATGATGGAATTCTCAAAGTCCTTGTTGATGTCAATATTATTGTCGCACCCAAATTAACCTTAAGTTACTCTGACCCCTCATATGTAGGACCTTAATAAGTTTATTTAAAGAAACAGAAGAAGGATGGCAGAATACTGGCTGAATATGTAATATTTGAATACTAATATAATGTATATACTTAAGCCAGATGTAACTAAAAGGGATTTGAATATAGACTTTTAAGTACCCTTCAGTCATTCACTCTATCTTATATATCCTGTACTCATGGCCAGATACACGTGAAAAAGTTAAATGATCTTCAAAATACATATTTCCTGCTTAACCAGGACTCGTCAGCAATTGCAATGATATGAATGATTGAAGAACTGGAGAGTGGAGAAGATTGATCCTGTCCATTAAACTTTGTGGATTTGCTATCTTAATATAAAATGAACACTGATTATATAAATGTGTAGAGATGATGATCCGGACCAACTGATGAGTGCTGCTTCAGCACAAATTACATATATTTGAGATCATTTTTTATCATATGTATGTGGTTAGGTGTATTGGTTGTAGAAAATAGAGTGAATGACTGAAGAGTACTTGAAAGTCTGTGTTTAAATTCTTTTATCTGCATCTTGGCTTAACTATGTACACTATACTTGTATTCAAATATTATATATTCAGTCTATATTATGCCCATCCATCTTCTGTGTATTTAATGGACATAATAAGATTCTATATATGAAGGGTTAAATGAACTTAAGGGCAACATGGGTGTGACAATAATATTGGCATCAACAAGGTCTTTGAGCACTCCATCATCAGATTATCAATGAAATAAATGACCAAAGAGTTCGAGAATGGAGAGAATTGAAATCCATCCATTAAAGTTTATAGATTTTCTATCTTAATATAAACCATGGGAGATGATGATCTGGATCAACTGATGAGTGCTGGTTCATCACAATATATATATATATATATATATATATATATATTGGAGATCATTTATATTTTTTACATGTATGTGGTCATGTGTGTTGCTTATATAGGATAGAGTGAAAGAGTGAAGGATGTGCTCAAATCCCCTTTAAGTACATCTGGCTTAAGTATGTACTCTGTGCTTATATTTAAATATTATTATTATTGTTGTTGTTGTTATTATTATTGTCATTATTATTATTGTCTACAGTGGTATGTATTATTCTGTAATCTTTTCATGTTCTAATTACTTCTTTGAATTACATCAATTGGTTATTATATATTATGAAATTTATTTGACTGTATAAAATTTATCAAAGTGTCACAATAATATCCAGAAATGTTTTAAAGAAAACATCATAAAAGTTTTAGTTTATTGCTTTACCTATAGAAAATCTTAGCCATTACATATTTCAAATAAATCTATTAAATCTTACAGAGCATACAGATGGTGGATATAGTGATATGCAATAAAGAAAGCATGAAAGCAATATAATTGTTCAAAGTAAATAACATAAGCAAACATTGCTGGCTTGACAATATATTATCTAGAACTTAACAATATGAAAGCATGGTGTTTTGCAAATATAGTTTGGTTTTAGAAATTCAAATGCAGTGTATGAGATATGTCTGCATTACATTGGAGGTAGATTTATTTTTAATGGATTTTCTAAATCAAAGCGTTGTCTATTTTCTGCAGGCTATGGTGAATAATATTAGGAAAGATTACAAAACAATTTTTTCCAGATATGTTGTAAAATTTTATGTTTAGAACTATGTGGATCCAGAAATACAATCTTAGGATCATGATAGATTTTTAAAAGTTATATTCGTGTGCTTTAATCAGTCATATTTTAAGGCAAATATTTTTCATTTGAACAATCGATAGATATGATATTAGTTTAACAATATTGGAAGAAGCTAATTATGACAGGGGAACTTGTCTTGTAAAAGATACATAAAATATTTTTGATGCATCTTAGGGAATATTCAAAACTCATTATATTTTATGTTTTTTGATTATGAGTTTTTTTAAAGTAAACTATAAATGATGTCTGTAATTACTATACTAGGGTATTGAATAATATAATATGGTTATGACATTTAACATAAAAAATATTTTTCAGCAATTATTTAGTTTTGCACTGCCAGAAAGCACCTCAGAAAAAGTAAAAGGGACAAAGTTAATCGATTGATGTATATTATATATGATTAACACATTCACATAATAAATATATACACAAAATATTTTTTCTCAATGTCTTTGTCAAGAAAGTATATTATAAACTATATTAAAATCTGGATATCTTAACAAGGCTGAAGATTTCATCCAATTATTTACTAAGGTACACAAAACGTTTTGATATTCTATTTGTGTATACAAAGTTGTAAGGATTTGAATACTTTATATAATGTAAACGGCAATTAAAAACAGAATTAACAGTTTGCCAAATAATTATGTTGATATAGACAGATTTTTATTAACTTTCCCAAAATTATTTATGTATGAAAGATTGCTAGTTATTTGAATGCCAGAAAAGAAACAAAATTTGTCTGTTAGATGGATATGTACTAGCGAACTTTTGCACTGTCATATAAGTCATGTAAGTGAACTAGTTAATATTTTTTAATGTGGCTGTTTATAAATTTAAATGATTGAAAGATTTCTAGCAAAATGAAGAACTAGAGTATGAATCATTATTTCATAGTATTGCAAGCTGCCAATATTTTCTACTATTTCAATGATCATGATCCATTTTGTTCTCTCTCTCTCTCTCTCTCTCTCTCTCTCTCTCATATATATATATATATATATATATATATATATATATATATATATATATATATATATATATATATATATATATATATATATATATATATATATATATATATATATATATTATAAGGGACTTAGACTTTGAAGCAGCCTACATCTATCCAATTCATTTTATACAACCAACCAATACACATGACCACATACATATCAAGTACATATATTGGAACTCATTTATCCTTTTCACATGTATGTGGTCTGTGTATCGATTGTATAATATGGATTGGATAGATATAGGGTGCTTGAAAGTCTGAGTTTAAATCCCATATAATTACATTGTCTAGTACAAACAATATACATATATTTAAGTATTATATATATATATATAT
>JAQFVV010001529.1:0-63436 GCA_028023455.1 Epiperipatus broadwayi
TTTGATTAAAAACAGGCAAGCTTGCTAATTATATATTCCTGTTGCTTTTATTGTAATTATTTTTAAAGTTAATTCTAAAAAAAGCGGAGATTTAGTTTTGTATTTGTCATTTTTGTTTCAATTATCCCTGGTTGGAAGTCTTAAATTAGATTGAGTGGGAAATTAATATTTGCCCTGCCTGGAATATAGAATGGACACTAATGAAAGTTTTTCGTGGGAAATGTAGTAAGGCAAGGATAGCCCACCAATTTTTACAGAGAGAGGAGATTCAGTATTAGTAATAGACTTGGATTATTGCCTGCTAAGAGTCAGATGGTTTTGAGTAGCTGTTCGGATATTTAATTCCTGTTAAAAACTTAAATAATTATTGACAAACTTCATTGCCGTGCAAGATGTCAAAATCTACCACTATGAGTTTTGCCATCATTAGAATGTCTTGCTAATTTAAACAAAGGATGGACCCATGCCTACCAGCTCTCCTTCAGTCATGCCATGAGCCTCTAAAATAAACACTGCCTCTACCTTGCCACTGTCAAAGGACCTGAAAGATGAACTATTATCAAAAGTGCGCACTCATCACTAAATCACTAGGACTCTGCCTTACCGTAAGCTAAACTTTTTCCTATTCTAGCCAGGGTAAATAAATTGGGTTTAATTAAATCTCCACTCAATCTAATGATAAATATGTTTTAAAATGGTATTAATTTTTTTTAATTATTTATTATCTGTATGTACTCTTTTCTAGTATTTAAAGTGTGTCTTGGAATCTTAGTTTTAAGATTCCAAGTTTGTTTGCAATTTTCGTTTATCAGGGGGTACATTAGGAGATTGTATTTTATATGTTTAATATATACCTGATTATTTCATTAACTATTACAAAACACATTGGCAGTTTTTGTAATCTTTATTTATTTACCTGCCCTTAGTTGTACAATAAAAAATCTTTAAACATGTTTCGTTTGTGCTGTTTTGCAAACAACAAAATCTGTTTGCTGGCTATTGGTCAAGTTATTTCTTCGGGTTGTCTGAAAATAGTCTATTTCTTTCTGGATTATGTAAGATCATAATCAAATGTCTGTTGCTGTCTTGTAGGTGAGATCAACCACATTTACTTTGAATGTAGTATTATGCGCAGCAGTCCTGTGGCGTTTTAATGACAGTAATTAGAATATTACTGCTCGGACGTCCATGCTGGTTTCGTTGATTTCCAACGGGACAGTAACTGTTTTATTATCCCTGATTCAGGAAGCTAGAGTTGTTGTTTGTTTTTGTAATTTTACAACTGGCCAGCAAGAAGATATTATCCTAACCATTTCTTATATTTTAAGTGAGAGAATTTTATTGCCAAAATGTTTAATGCCTTCATGTTTGTCGTACTCTTGTGCACTCTCTGGTAAATACACGTATGTTACTATAAGCCACTTTTGTATTCATGGCTAGATGTCTTCACTCTATTGCCCAACTTTTAATAAAATTAATAAATTGTTTAAACTTAATTTGGCTGATGTTTGTCTTTGTGCTTTGATTTCTCAACTGTCTAAACAATATTTAAGATATCTTGTTCCTCCCTGAGTGTAGTTCGGTGCCTTTTGATTCGCATATCCTGTCCACCCTTAAAATAAATGTCTAGTTCCTATTTTTGGACTAGTGGCGCCCCCAGGGTCAGTATATGCGAATCTCAAAGATCTTTCTCCCGTTACATATATAGTAATTTTTAGCGCATCAACGTGGAGCTTCCGAGTTTTCAAACCCATGTGAGATTTTGTTTAGACGGTTGAGAAAGATTTCAGGTGTAAGTGGCAAGATCTAGTCAGTAGAGGTTCGATTTTTGTTAATTATTGCATGTATTGTTGGAGCAGTTTGGTAGAATGGGGTTTCATCTTTTTCATATGACATAAATAAATAAACAATAAATAGCGTATTTTCTAAAAAAAGTCTGTCGGAGTTAATTTTTTTTGAAGAGTTAAATATATATAGTTTGTCTTTTTCATATGACATAAATAATAGAGTTTTTTTTTGTTGTTGTTGTTGTTTAAATAGAAAAAAAATAGTTCGGAGTAAAATTTTCGAATTTAAAAGTAGTAAAAATAGTTCGTTGTCTTCTTGCATATAAATAAATAGCATTTTATTTGCTTTGAGATTTTTGTTTAAAAAAAAAAGTTAGTATAGCGAGTTAGCCTTGTGTAAAAATGGAAGGTAAAGAAGAAGGTGACAGGGCGGCAGGTTTGGAAGAGAGCCCTGTTTCATTTAAATACACCCAGATAGAAGAAGAGAGCGAGATACAGATGATGATAAAGTAGATAATAGAAATGAAACAAAGTCGGCAAGCCACGATGAAAAAAATACGACAAGAGTTGCTAGAAATAAAACAGTGTCAACAAACAATACTGGAGGAGCTGAGAGCAGAAATGAAAGAAATGAGAAGAGAAATGACAGGAAGAGTAGAAGAAACTCAACAAAAAGAAGTGATGGAAAAGGATTTGAAAAATGAGATGAGTAAAGAGAGTCAGGAAGTAGAAAAAGTAGTCGCAAAAGATATAGAAATTGAAGTAGCACAGGAGAGTACTAGGACAGAGAGGGTAGAAATAAAGTTTGAAATAAGTAGAGAGTGGAAAGAGATAGATAGTATGGTGGAAAAAGAAAATCTTGGAGACAGTTATAAATTACCTCAAGAGGTTAAAAATGAGTTGATTAAAATAACTGCTAGTTGTGAACAGGGGTTTAAAACTAAGGAAAATTTTTCAGAATATGATTTTAAAACAGAAATAAAAGCCATTTATAAAGCAATCTTATTCAAGGCATGTAAAAAGTCCATGGGAAATGAAGTGTTGCCATTGAAGAATTGGGAATATGACTAAAAATAAAGTAGGAAAAGTGAAGAATTGGGAAGTTTCGTTAAGAAAAAGATTCAGGTATATACGCTAGAAAGCAAAACAGAACAGGAAAGAGACAAAATCATAAATTCTAGGCAGGTAAAATATAAGAGAGGGAAAACAACTTATTTCAGAAAATTAATAAAAAGAGTAAAGGAACCGCCGACAAAAGTTAAAGGTTCGGCTTTTAGAAATCGGAAGGAATGTTTTAAAACAGACAAAAAAATTTGTTAATGATTTATGAGAATGGATAAATGTAATAAATGAAATATTGTTTTGGTTTTTCATGAGTGCATTCAGCCAAATTCCTAGGGGTAGTTTTTGAAATGTTTTTAGTTTAAAAAAAAAAGTTGCAGGAATGTTTTTGTTTTGTTTTTTGATCATGTGTTGAGGCAGTTGAGCCGGATTGATTTCCGATTCAATGGTTTTATTACTAAAATTAATAAAGGAAAAACAACTTCATTTTCATTAAATGTCTAATGCTAAAATTTGTATTATTATTTAAAACACATACACATTTATATTTAAAGTAGATCATTTAATGTTTATAAAATTGATTTTAAAATAATTTACTTTCACTACTTTGTTTATAAAATTGATTTTAAAATAGTTTACATTCACCACCTGTTTTAATCAATTTGATTAAAAACAGACAAGCTTGCTAATTATATATTCCTGTTGCTTTTATTGTAATTATTTTTAAAGTTAATTCTAAAAAAAAGCGGAGATTTAGTTTTGTATTTGTCATTTTTGTTTCAATTATCCCTGGTTGGAAGTCTTAAATTAGATTGAGTGGGAAATTAATATTTGCCCTGCCTGGAATATAGAATGGACACTAATGAAAGTTTTGCATGGGAAATGTAGCAAGGCAAGGATAGCCTGCCAATTTTTAGAGAGAGATGGATTCATTATTAGACACACACTTGGATTATTGCCTGCTAAGAGTCAGATGTTTTTGAGTAGCTGTTTGGACGTAGAATTGCCTGCTAAAAACAGAAATAATTATTGACAAACTTCATTGCTGTGCAAGATGTCAAAATCCACCGCTGTGAGTTTTGCCATCATTAGAATGTCTGGCTAATTTAAACAAAGGACAGACCCATGCCTACCAGCTCTTCTTCAGTCATGCCATGAACCTCTAAAATAAACACTACCTCTATCTTGCCGCTGTCAAAGGACCTGAAAGATGAACTATTATCAAAAGTGCGCACTCGTCACTAAATCACTAGGACTCTGCCTTACCATAAGCTAAACTTTTTCCTATTCTAGCCAGGGTAAATAAATTGTGTTTAATTAAATCTCCACTCAATCTAATGATAAATATGTTTTAAAATGGTATTAATTGTTTTTTTTAATTATTTATTATCTGTATGTAGTCTTTTCTAGTATTTAGAGTGTGTCTTGGAATCTTAGTTTTAAGATTCCAAGTTTGTTTGCAATTTTCATTTATCAGGGGTTGCATAAGGTGATTGTATTTTATATGTTTAATATATACCTGATTATTTTGTTAACTATTACAAAACACATTGGCAGTTTTCATAATTTTATTTATTTACCTGCCCTTAGTTGTACAATAAAGAATCTTTAAACATGTTTCGTTTGTGCTGTTTTGCAAACAAAAAAATCTGTTTGCTGGCTATTTGTCAAGTTATTTCTTCAGGTTGTCTGAAAATAGTCTATTTCTTTCTGGATTACGTAAGATCGTAATCAAATGTCTGTTGCTGTCTTGTAGGTGAGATCAACCACATTTACTTTGAATGTAGTATTATGTGCAGCAGTCCTGCGGCGTTTTAATGACAGTAATTAGAATATTACTGCTCGGACGTCCGCGCTGGTTTCGTCGATTTCCGACGGGACAGTAACTGTTTTATTATCCCTGATTCAGGAAGCTAGGGTTGTTGTTTGTTTTTGTAATTTTACAACTGGCCAGCAAGAAGACATTATCCTAACCATTTCTTATATTTTAAGTGAGAGAATTTTATTGCCAAAATGTTTAATGCCTTCATGTTTGTCGTACTCTTGTGCACTCTCTGGTAAATATACGTATGTTAACATAAGTCACTTTTATATTCATGGCTAGATGTCTTTACTATATTGTCTAACTTATAAAATTAATAAATTGTTTAAATTTATTTGGCTGACATTTGTCTTTGTGCTTTGATTTCTCAGCTGTCTAAATAATATTTAAGATATCTTGTTCCTCCCTGAGTGTAGTTCAGTGCCTTTTGATTCGCATATCCTGTCCACCCTAAAATAAATGTCTAGTTCCTATTTTTGGACTAGTGGCGCCCCCAGGGTCAGTATATGCGAATCTCAAAGATCTTTCTCCCATTACATATATAGTAATTTTTAGCGCATCAACGTGGAGCTTCCGAGTTTTCAAACCCATGTGAGATTTTGTTTAGACGGTTGAGAAAGATTTCAGGTGTAAGTGGCAAGATCTAGTTGGTAGAGGTTCGATTTTTGTTAATTATTGCATGTATTGTTGGAGCAGTTTGGTAGAATGGGGTTTCATCTTTTTCATATGACATAAATAAATAAACAATAAATAGCGTATTTTTAAAAAAAGTCTGTCAGAGTTAATTTTCTTTGAAGAGTTAAATATATATATAGTTTGTCTTTTTCATGTGACATAAATAATAGAGTTTTTTTGTTGTTGTTGTTGTTGCTTAAATAGAAGAAAAATAGTTCGGAGTAAAATTGTCGAAGTTAAAAGTAGTAAAAATAGTTCATTGTCTTCTTGCATATAAATAAATAGCGTTTTATTTGCTTTGAGATTTTTTGTTTAAAAAAAAAAAGTTAGTATAGCAAGTTAGCCTTATGTAAAAATGGAAGGTAAAGAAGAAGGCAACAGGGCGGCAGGTTTGGAAGAGAGCCCTGTTTCATTTAAATACCCCCAGATAGAAGAAGAGAGCGAGACACAGATGATGATAAAGTTGATAATAGAAATGAAACAAAGTTGGCAAGCCACGATGAAAGAAATACGACAAGAGTTGCTAGAAATAAAACAGAGTCAACAAACAATACTGGAGGAGCTGAGAGCAGAAATGAAAGAAATGAGAAGAGAAATGACAGGAAGAGTAGAAGAAACTCAACAAAAAGAAGTGGAGATGGAAAAGGATTTGAAAAATGAGATGAGTAAAGAGAGTCAGGAAGTAGAAAAAGTAGTCATAAAAGATATAGAAATTGAAGTAGCACAGGAGAGTACTAGGACAGAGAGGGTGGAAATAAAGTTTGAAATAAGTAGAGAGTGGAAAGAGATAGATAGTATGGTGGAGAAAGAAAATCTTGGAGACAATTATAAGTTACCTCAAGAGGTTAAAAATGAGTTGAGTAAAATAACTGCTAGTTGTGAACAGGGGTTTAAAACTAAGGAAAAGTTTTAGGAATATGATTTTAGAACAGAAATAAAAGCCATTTATAAAGCAATCTTATTCAAGGCACGTAAAAAGTCTGTGGGAAATGAAGTGTTGCCATTTACTAGTGTTGATATGACTAAAAATAAAATAGGAAAAGATGAAGAATTGGGAAGTTTCGTTAAGAAAAAGATTCAGGTATATACGCTAGAAAGCAAAACAGAACGGGAAAGAGACAAAATCATAAATTCTAGGCAGGTAAAATATAAGAGAGGGAAAGGAACTTATTTCAGAAAATTAATAAAAAGAGTAAAGGAACCGCCGGACAAAAGTTAAAGGGTCGGCTTTTAGCAATCGGACGGATTGTTTTAAAACAGACAAAAAAAAATTTGTTAATGAGTTATGACAATGGATAAATGTAATAAATGAAATATTGTTTTGGTTTTTCATGAGTGCATTCAGCCAAATTCCTAGGGGTAGTTTTTGAAATGTTTTTAGTTTAAAAAAAAAAGTTGCAGGAATGTTTTTTTTTTTTTTTTTGATCATGTGTTGAGGCAGTTGAGCTGGATTGATTTCCAATTCAATGGTTTTATTACTAAAATTAATAAAGGAAAAACAACTTCATTTTCATTAAATGTCTAATGCTAAAATTTGTATTATTATTTAAAACACATACACATTTATATTTAAAGTAGATCATTTAATGTTTATAAAATTGATTTTAAAATAGTTTACTTTCACTACTTTGTTTATAAAATTGATTTTAAAATAGTTTACTTTCACCGCCTGTTTTAATCAATTTGATTAAAAACAGACAAGCTTGCTAATTATATATTCCTGTTGCTTTTATTGTAATTATTTTTAAAGTTAATTCTAAAAAAAAAGCAGAGATTTAGTTTTGTATTTGTTGTTTTTGTTTCAATTATCCCTGGTTGGAAGTCTTAAATTAGATTGAGTGGGAAATTAATATTTGCCCTGCCTGGAATATAGAATGGACACTAATGAAAGTTTTGCGTGGGAAATGTAGCAAGGCAAGGATAGCCCGCCAATTTTTAGAGAGAGATGGATTCATTATTAGATACAGACTTGGATTATTGCCTGCTAAAAGTTAGATGGTTTTGAGTAGCTGTTCGGATGTAGAATTGCCTGCTAAAAAAACAGAAATAATTATTGACAAACTTTGTTGCTGTGCAAGATGTCAAAATCCACCGCTGTGAGTTTTGCCATCAGTAGAATGTCTGGCTAATGTAACAAAGGACAGACCCACACCTACCAGCTCTTCTTCAGTCATGCCATGAACCTCTAAAATAAACACTACCTCTATCTTGCCGCTGTCAAAGGATCTGAAAGATGAACTATTATCAAAAGTGTGCACTGGTCACTAAATCACTAGGACTCTGCCTTACCATAAGCTAAACTTTTTCCTATTCTAGCCAGGGTAAATATATTGCGTTTAATTAAATCTCCGCTCAATCTAATGATAAATATGTTTTAAAATGGTATTAATTGTTTTTTTTTATTTATTATCTGTATGTACTCTTTTCTAGTATTTAAAGTGTGTCTTGGAATCTTAGTTTTAAGATTCCAAGTTTGTCTGCAATTTTTGTTTATCAGGGGGTGCATAAGGTGATTGTATTTTATATGTTTAATATATACCTGATTATTTCATTAACTATTACAAAACACATTGGGAGTTTTCATATTCTTTATTTATTTACCTGCGCTTAGTTGTACAATAAAGAATCTTTAAACATGTTTCATTTGCGCTGTTTGTGCAAACAACAAAATCTGTTTGCTGGCTATTTGTCATGTTATTTCTTCGGGCTGTCTGAAAATAGTCTATTTCTTTCTGGATTATGTAAGATCGTAATCAAATATCTGTTGCTGTCTTGTAGGTGACATCAACCATGTTTACTTTGAATGTAGTATTATGTGCAGCAGTCCTGTGGCATTTTAATGACAGTAATTAGAATATTACTGCTCGGACGTCCACACTGGTTTCGGCCATTTCCGATGGGACAGTAACTGTTTTATTATCCCTGATTCAGAAAGCTAGGGTTGTTGTTTGTTTTTGTAATTTTACAGCAGGCCAGCAAGAAGACATTATCCTAACCATTTCTTATATTTTAAGTGAGAGAATTTTATTGCCAAAATGTTTAATGCCTTCATGTTTGTCATACTCTTGTGCACTCTCTGGTAAATATACATATGTTAACATAAGTCACTTTTATATCCGTGGCTAGATGTCTTTACTATATTGTCTAACTTATGAAATTAATAAATTGTTTAAATTTATTTGGCTGACGTTTGTCTTTGTGCTTTGATTTCTCAGCTGTCTAAATAATATTTAAGATATCTTGTTCCTCCCTGAGTGTAGTTCGGTGCCTTTTGATTCGCATATCCTGTCCACCCTAAAATAAATGTCTAGTTCCTATTTTCGGACTAGTGGCGCCCCCAGGGTCAGTATATGCGAATCTCAAAGATCTTTCTCCCGTTACAATATATATATATATATATAGAGATAGAGAGAGAGATACATAGATAGATAGATAGATAGATAGATAGATAGATAGATAGATAGATAGATAGATAGATAGATAGATAGATAGATAGATAGATAGATAGATAGATAGATAGATAGATAGATAGATTGATAGATAGATAGAGAGAGATAGATAGATAGATAGATAGATAGATAGATAGATAGATAGATAGATAGATAGATAGATAGATAGATAGATAGATAGATAGATAGATAGATAGATAGATAGATAGATAGATAGATAGATAGATAGATAGATAGATAGATAGATAGATAGATAGATAGATAGATAGATAGATAGATGTACAGTCTTTAAATCTTCAAAAGTACTTTCAGTTAATTACTCATCCTCTTTAACTGATGCTTAAGTTTTTTTAAAAAAAGTCATGAATTCAAATCCTAGGATTCACAAATTTTAATGTTTATGGCTTATCTAATTTTTTTTTCATTTTATTTCTATTTATGAAAATTGACTCCTTAATTTTTATTTTAATATGTTTTCTAAAATTTCTATTCATGAAAAATCTTAACATTTTTGAGATCACACTTAAATTTATATTTACATGTTCTATTGTGATCCAAGAAAACTGAAGCCGTCATTAAATCATTAGTATTTTTATTTGTCTGAAGGTTTATAACGATGGCATATTATTAGATGTGATATGTTAGACTATTTTCATCATCAATGAGTTAATTTTGAATGTATTGAAAATTTTAAACTTAATTTAAACTTTCCAAATACAAACAACGTGTTAGTAATAACACACAAACAGACAACACGAGTTAATAATTGCACAGTATTTCAAGTCGTATTATTCTGCACTCTTCTTCAGGTATTGCTGGCAATATTTACTTAGAAGTTGAACTCGCACCTTTAGATTCTTGAATGTGGAATTGAAGGCAAATGCTCTACCAACTGAGATATTCTATCAAAGGCAACAAATAGTAGAAACTTGACATATTTATATATATTTGTATAACAATCAATGCTGCTTCAATCTTTTGTCTATACTGAAACTTGATTCAACTATATATGACAACATACATCCACAAAAATATGATAATTGACAAGTATAACACATTTAGAATTATTCATTAATTTATTAAGATTATTTGTAACACAAAATGAAACATTAAAGATATTCTTATATATATATATATATATATATATATATATATATATATATATATATATATATATATATATATATATATATATATATTTACAAAATATTTTAGGAATAAGAAATAGAAATAAGTTGATAAAATAAGTAACATAAAGTATTTATTATGGATTTGTTAAATGTTGGATATGATCATAAATTAATTTATAATATTGTTAAGTTTAATAATAATAGAAATATTTTAGATGTAGATATTGATAAAATAAAATATATTGGATATAATAATTTATTTGTAATGAACAGGTTAAATTTATAAAAAGATATATAAAATATATGTAGTGATTATATATCTAATTAAATAGTTAATAAATAATTCAAAAAATAGGTGTAGTATTTTAAATAAAGTTGTGAATATATAAATGTATGGGGAATTCGTGTACATTGGAGAAAAGATAAGGGAGATTTGTTATTATATAAGAGGAAAAATAAGAAAGAGAATGTTAGAAATGATGATTATCCATATATTTTGATATAATGTAAATGTAATTATGTTTTGATTTTGATTTTAATAAAGTTAAAATTTGTGATTGAAAGAATAATAAGAAAATTAAAGAAGTATGTTATAAAAAGTGAAAAAAAGTTGATAAATAGAAGAATATAAAAATTAATGAATTGTGGGAAAATTGATTATGGTATATTTGTTATTTGTAAATTTCTAATAAATTTGAGGAAGATATAGTAGTTGAAGTATCTATTAAATTGATATATTTGTAAATATTGTTGTATTATGTTGTTAATATATATATATATATATATATATAGGGGGGTGTAATAGTATTATAATTCAATGTCTGTATTTCTTCAAATCAATATGTGTAATTTGATAATTGAATATTTATAAATACAGTAATTAGATATATGTAAAGTATAATTTAAAAAAAATTATCCACTTAGGAACACTTTTGACTATCCTCATAGTCTTTGTCAACTAACACTTTGAAAGGCTAATCTTCTCACAATTACATGATCTTACCATTTGCTGCCTGTCTGTTAATTAAGTCTTGTTTGTATTTGGATATTAGCATAGCTTTCTTTATTTTCCTTTTGTTTAAATTTTTTTCAATTTTTAATATTTTTACATTTGTATAATTGAAGTTAAAACCATAAATACATGATTTATTATGGTCATAAAAAAATGGATGCTGAAACATTATTATTTACTTTGCAATTTTGTTTATAAATAAAAATTGCATCATTTATAAATGGATATGTAGGTGTGGTAACAGATATATAGGAAAATTGAGATGCACATTGGAAAAAGAACTAAAAAGCACTTGCTGTTATTAAAAAATGTTCAGAAAATGGAACAAAATTGCAAAATAAATTATAATGTTTCAGCATCCATTTTTTACAACCATAATAACTCATGCATTTATGGTTTTAACTTCATTTATGACAATCTAAAAATATTGCAAATTGGAAAAAAATAACAACAAAAAGGAAAATAAAAAAATTCTGGGCTAATATACAAATACAAACAAAACTTAATTAGCAGACAGGCAGCAACCATTAAGATCATGTAATTGTGAGAAAGTTAGCCTGTCAAAATGTTAGTTGATAAGGATTATGAGGATAGTTGAAAGCCCTCCTAACTGAATAAAATTTTTAAACTTATACTTTACATATATCTAATTATTGTATTTATAAATATTCATTTATAAGATTACACATGTGTCATATCAATATATATATATATATATTGTAATGATCCAGAGAAGGTAGACTAAAGGTATCTGCACTACAGGGCGCCATCTAGGCACTTGAACCTAGAAAAATTTATAAAGTAGGCAGATACGTAAGTCAAAAAAAATTTTTTTTTTTTTTTTTAAATTTTGATTCCGGTCAATAGCCCAAGTCACTAGCTCAGGGAATAGCAGAGATTTAATAGTATAATATAAGAGTATATATATATATATATATATATATATATATATATATATATATATATATATATATATATATATATAAGCCACTGCCTGTAATTAGCATATAAACATTTATTTATGCTACATATATATATAAGATTGAAAATTGTTTTAGTATCAGTTTACATTTTAACACTTAACATTATTTTTAACTTTACTTTAGATTTTAATTTACATTTTAATTTCTATTTTATTATAAGTTTACATTTTAATTAAGTTCGCACAGATGGAATTATAAAAATTTGTTTTAATAATGTTGAGTATAGATCGGTTACATAGATTACAACAGTTAAAAACATTTCAAAATAAACATAAATGATCAAAATATAAAATCATTGATACTGTCAATTGCAGAGGGAAATTTATAAGTAACCCAATAGTACTCACCATAAGATACTTGCATTGTCACCAATAACTTAAAAGACATCCGAATAAATACATTATAGATGCTCACCGTAAGGTATCATTATTTATCGAATGTCTATATATTTTGATCAAATATGAAAACCCAAAACATACTTAACTGATAACCAATCCATGCAAGTGTCTATAAACAACTTAAATTTAATGCATTTCTATTTAGGGTCGAGTATGAATAGACTGCATAGATTTGCATTTGAAAATAAAATATTCTATCCCTATTTAACCTTAGGCTAAAATTTGCAGTCAAACTGGCATCAATTCATCTGATATATCGATGTATTCAATGTAATACGGAATACAGCAGCACCAAAAAGATTAAGAGAAGACATTGACTCTCATCAGATAGGAATATTACATCTATCTAATGAGAAGAACAATAAAAAAAACTCCATAGAAAGGAACTGCATTCTCCATCTTATAATTCCTTCCATAGGCAAACGGGTGAGTGTGGCGTATATATAAACGATCCTGCCAATAGCGAATCTCCGACTACATCTACTAACTACATCAATATATCCAATCCATTGACCCAATTTAACAATGACACAAATAACCCAAGATTACTCTCCCCTAATATAACTTTACAAATCTATACAGCCATTCATGCCCGACTTAAGTTTAACATTGATATATTTTAATTTATCGGAAAACAGAAATCATAAATAAATTTAAAGAACAAAATTAAATAAATGGAAATGATTTTAAATAAAAAAATACATCAAATAACATTATTAATAAAGAATTTAGTTTGGTCAGATAGGATTCTATTGCCTTATTTACTAAAAAGTTTTAAAATTTAGAGTTTTTATTGTTTCAAGTGAATATAAAGTTTTTACGATTTTTAAAACATCCAACTTTATCCATTGCTTACTATGAATGTGAATTCCCATGCCATCTTAAAGAGGTTGATATTCTGAAAGCTGATTTATTTATCCATCCGGAGATTTTTGCTTTAACTAGTCCTCAATGTAGAAAACGATAGTTCATTTCTCTTTCTTTCTTAGCAGAACTGAAGGGATTGAAGAGTGCATCTTTTCAATCCCTTCTCCTTCACTTCTGCACTAACACATATCTGTCCTCTCTCCATAATCAATCCATAACTCCTCACTTTTATATTAATTTGAAGGATTGATTTTTCATTACGTCATCGATGTGATGATCCTTTCGCTGAGGTCCGATTTCCCGATGGATTTCTTTCATTGGCTATTTGTTTCTATTGTTTTCCTATCTGACTGATGTTTTTACATTTGAATGCCCAAGGCTAGTTTACATAACTAATTAACACAATCATTTCCATTTCTGATTAATTAATGTGTTTTTCAAGATTAAAGATATATTTTTATCTCTAAATCTTAAGTTTTTGTTTTTAAAATACCTTTCTATTTTTAATAAAGTTTTATTTTAATAATTTTTTTTTTCTGTGCGATTTATATATACGAGTTTAAGATGATATTTAATTTCAATTTTTAATTCTTAAAGAAAATTTTTAAATGTGAACTTTTTATTTTTCTTTCATGATTAATAATAAAAAACAATGTAACGTACATATGTGCCCATTACAATATATATATATTATTTCACAGGACGATTATTATAATGACTTCACTGAAAAACATAATTAAATAGATTATGATATATATATATTGAAACAGTAAGATTCATATTCGAATCTTAAGTTTCACCTTTTTCTGTCGTCTCTCACTGACCGGTCTATCCCGCCCAAATTTAAACTTTTTGATATCGAATTGTGTGTGTAACAATATTAAAAATGTATAAATATGTGTAGAATTCAGCTTAAACATGCACACATTTCGATCTCAAATTAAACGCAATAAATAGGGATAAAATAATATAATTTAGATTTCTTTTAGTTATATAATTTTGTATAATTTTAATCATTTATTTTGGATTATAAAGTTCGTATTTATTGCTTTGTTTAAATTTCATTTAATAATAATTCTAAAAATATCTGATGTAATATTTAATTAAAAGTTAAAATAATCTTATGTTCCCTTTTTGTTTTTGAAATTTAAAAGCATCGGTCAGTGATAGATAATAAATTAATTAAAGAAAAATTCCCCAAAATTAATTAGTAAATGTAAAATGTAAACAATAGAATGGCAGCTTTCTTTAATTAAAAACCAACTAAATGCATTGATTATCCTCAGGGCAGATTAAGTAGAACCTAAAAATATCTTAACAAAAATGTGAAAGATCAAGATAAGAAAGGAGGCCATCTTAGACTTGCTGGAGACATTCACTTAAACTTTAGCTTTGCTCTCGATCAATGAGAGTCTCCAAAAATATAAAATAATTTGCTCCTGCCAAGGTATGACCGAGTAAAGCACCTAGATTATTCTCCATCGGGATATGGCCTGTCGGATGCTGAACTTTTCATTGCCCGTCATAAATTCACCATGAAGATCTGCTGCCTGAAATGAATGAGAAAGCTGCTGCTGCCATGAAATTAAATGAATATCTAAATACAAGAAAGACTTGCCACTCGTGAACTTTTTGCTGCTAAACTCATGGATTCAGAAAACTTCTTATAAAACAGGTACCTGTCTGTGTTCAAACTCTAGAGTACTCTAATAATATGCTATAGCTCTTCTTCATACAACTTATCTAAATTATAAAATGTAAAACTACCATTTGTATAACTAAATTGAATAATTAATGTAATGTGTAAAGGTATCTAATAATCTAGCTTACCTCACTCTCTTTCTTATTTCTATAATCTACATTTCTATCTATAGTTATTATTTAATTATTGCATGCTCGTAATTATTTCAATTTTTAAATTTTAAATCTATGATCGCTTAAAACAATGAATGCGTGTCAAATTTTCATTAATATTTACTTTCTTTAATAACTTAACTTTCATATAAATCGACACGCATTTAATGCTTCATTTATTGTAATGCAGGGGTCTACTACTTCGCAAATGGCTGATGTATTAGTTATAATACTTCCCAAGTTATATATGTTTTGTATTTATTAAATAATCAGTGAATAATTCCAGAAAATTACATTTCTTTGAGAGTCACCAACGTTCTTTAGTAAATGTTGATAATGTAGAGCCGAATTAGAAATCTATTTAAATCTCATCATAATCAATTATCAGTATACATGTGTTATGTTTTAGAGATGCAATGACCCATTCCGCCGTGAAATTTCCAGATTCTTCAGGGGTGAAATTAACCCCAGTCGTCCTACACAAGCGGGCATAATGGGTGCTCCCGTAGGATTTGACAATGTCATGCAGCCAGCCGACAAATCGTGCCACGTACCGCTTGTCCCTGGTTATGCTTATGTGACACCTTACTTCGTCGGACCGAGGCAGAGACCAGTCTGATATTATTATAAACCCATTCGCGGCTTTGCAGTTTCGATATACTGCCATTCCATATCGCCTTTCTAAAGCATACCACGTGTTCCTTTGCTCAATTCTATTATTCTATATATCACTTCACCTCTGCATTATCTTCGTAATTCACTCTCAAATAAATGTTTGCCCTTAGTTATAAATAAATATTTTAATTAAATAAATGAATGTCTGCCATTACTCTTATAACCCATACTTTAGACTCTTGCATTGCAAAGGTATAAATCCCTCCAGGCATGCATTGGAAATACTTACTCGAGAATTTTAGGTAGCTAGATTATGCCTTCAAATAAGTGAATTCCCTTTGTAAACATTACAGTATCGGAAATACCGCTACTGAAATTCTCAATATAAATTGATGTCTAAATAAATAAATGTATTCTTTAAAATATAGTCATGTCGCAACTCCCGCTACTGAAGCTTTAAATCCACAAAATATTATTATTAATGATTGTTTTATTAAAATGTATTAATAAATAATTTTAAACTATACGTCTGCAATTACATTTCATTTATTCGATACCCATTCTATATAATATTTCCTCGATTATGTAAATATGAAGGTTTAATTAATATTAGTTTGGTTATTGGCTAACTTGAGAATAAAATCATGAGTCTCTTGCATATTCCTGACCACCGTGCCTAAGGAAATATTTACTAATGTCGCATCAGATGCGTTGTTTCGTGGATTGTACTGTGGAACCGATAAACTATGTTCGAACTCAGTACCACGGGTGGCTTCGCTACTCGATGGTGCTGCTGTTCTGTATGGTGGTCGAATTCTGCACTATGTTTATGAGTCACACGTTTTCTGACCATTACAATATATATATATATATATATATATAAACATTACAAGCATAAAGCTAAACACTTATTGCAGCAGTGAAACCCTAGGTTGTGTTTTAATATTATTTTTATGCTGGTCTGGTTTAATTTTGGATTTGGGGTAGTTTTGATTATTTATATATATATATATATTGTAACAGACGGGGTTCGAATACAAGAGATAAGGCAATAGTGCTAATTGAGAGTGTTGATATGGAGCGATTATATGCGAAAAGATATATATGTAAATAGTCATTCGAACCCTGTTACAAGGAGTGTGAAAGTTATGTGTGGATGCATATGTAAATATAGTTGTATGTGCGAGTGTACAATATGCGTATGTATTAACGGTGATGGTTACAATCAATTATATATAGAGCTGTATAAATTGTAATTGATGATTCGTATATATTTTATCCGTTAAGGTTTTTTTTAAAGTTTTAATAATATTGTCGGTAACACATGTTTTTCTTTTGTTAATTAATCTCTTGAACATATGAGGACAGAAATAGAAATGAATCAATTGCTGTAGGCAGTTTAGTCAATAACTGGCGTCGAGAAGTCTGAAAACTGGTCAAGTGGATATTTTTGAAGAACAATGGAAGAACTGGTCAGTGGCGTACGGATACACAGAGAAAATTTTACAAAGTTAAAAGTGAAAAACAAAAGAACTTTTTGTTGTGCTCGAAAGGAGAGATATAGATAGAAAAAAAAGAGATGCGGCTGGAACTACAGATTGTGTGGACGTGTAATTTTTTTCTTAAGAAGTCATTAATATTTTCCCACCCAAAATGTCGGGGTAATTCTATAGTGCGAGTTTCGTTAATCGGCCCAGTGGACACTTGTCGTGGAACTCACCTGAAGTGGACTTACAAACTGCATTATTAAAATAAAGAAATTTTGTTTCATAAAGTGTAATGGTGACAAAAGATCTTTAAAAATTGGACCCTTTCATAAAGCGAGTGAATCACCTACTCCACCTCTGGGTTAAGCTATTCGATATACCCTATTGGAACTGTTTGCCATCCGTTATATCTACCAGACCAGTATTCTTGGAGAGTTATAAATGTGGACTTGTCTTTGATCGCGTGAACTAAGGTAAATTGACGTGGCACAAAAATATATGTTCAGTGAATGTGTCTTAATAAAGAAACTAGTGTTACCTCAATATTAATTACTATAATAAGTCTCTTTTAAAATTAAATAAAATAACAACATTAAATAAACAGCTCTGATGTATAATTGCACTATTTTGATGCGTGTATGAATTATATATGTGTGTATCAGAATAAATGGGCTGTGCGCTTGAATATTGATATATTTATATGCGTGTATAAATGGGATTTATTGGTAATGGGTATAGTCGTAAATAGAATAAAGTTTATGATAAGATCCGGGTTAGATTAATGGATTTATAACAAATAAACTATCGTACATAATAATAGACATATAAGACTTAGTTAGGTATTGTTTTAGCTTTGTTCTCTAGTTAGACTATCGTCCCCAAACCCTGAGATTGAGCTGGTTCAGTGCGCTACCATAAATAGATATACATACCAGAACCCTTATTTACATTTTCGATGAGATAATTCTTATCCACGTGTAAGATTGGCGCGTGAGATGGAATCAAACCATGCTCACAAATATCTTCATTCAAAGCTTCGGGTTAAAGCCTACAATGGCAGTTTAAAAGATTATCGGTGGTGTTATAATATATATATATATATATATATATATATATATATATTTAGATTATCGGTGGTGTTATAATATATATATATATATATATATATATAGAGAGAGAGAACTATTTGCAAAAGAATTGTGTAAAATATATAAAAACTTATTATACTATATTTTGACAGAAAACACTAATTCAATATTAAAATGGTGGACTCAAGACCTAAAGATACAAGATTGACAACTGAATATAGTTTCTTCTGGTGCTTAGTTCACATGATTTTCTCCAATCCATTTCGTTATTTTTTAAAATTTTTAGACAGTGAATATTATATTTGAAATGGTAATTTTAGAAATAAATTACCTCAATGCCTAGGCTAACAGTTTTCTCTATTGTTTCTGTTTCATTACTAATGTAAATATTAATTCTCTGAATAAAAATGTATCCAACATTTATTGATTTACAACTACATGTTGCAGTTTTCAAATTGCTTTAGTTTAAAGATGAATCTTTCAAGTAGTAGGGTCAGGTATAAAGATTTAATGTTATCTATAATTTTATAAATATTACATCTTTCAATTCTATTGGATAGCAGATCCCAATAGCAGATTGCAAAAAAGTTAAAAGTTTTATAAATAAAATATCTTCATAAATGCTTGAATTTGCAATATTTACTTATAAACTATCTTCTTCTTGCCCTATCATTAATTTATTACAAATTTTTACATTCATCACTGAGGAAAGTTCAACAAATGTAAGTGGCTCTAATGTTCAATTAATAGAATACTTATTCAAATATTTATACAATATTTGAAATACAGTCATTCTTTATATACCTGGAGATTAAAACATAGGGGATTAGAACTCAGACTTTCAAGCATCCTTCAACTATCCATGCTATCTCATACCACTTATACACATGACCGCACACATGTAAAAAAGATAGTCTTCTATCTTGTTTTCATATAAAGACACTTTTTTTTCTACTGGCAAAAAAATTGATGATTTTTTGTATAAACCTAAAGACAGAATATTTTTGGAACACCAAGGATTTTATGAAATTCCATGTTTTCAGTGCTCAAGAGGCTATGTGGGTTAGTCTAATAGACAAATAAATGTCAGAATTAAAGAACATAGAAATGCTTTTAATCAAAAAATTAGCACATCAGTTTTTACTTTTCATTATTTAGAAACTGGTCACAAACCTGATTTTGACAATACAAAAATATTTGCTAATTTAGAAAAATATGATTTAAGAACTATGAGAGAGTCAATTGAAATATTAAAGAGACCTACAGGTTTAAATAGGGCTGATGAAGCACAACATATTCCAACTATGTGGAAATCTCTCATTTTATCTAATATCAACTTAAAATTAATAGATGAAAACACTGAGTAAAATAAACATTTTGATAAGCCTCATATTGTGAATGCTGAACTACTTCAAGTTGAATCTCATTTCTCATCTCGCACACAATCATTTTATTATTTAAGATCTAACAGTTTTTCTTTCAAAAGTTAACCTTGATAATGGCAGATGCTAGTCTATCGAAATATCAGTGTTTAATGAAAAATAATACACGGTACAGCCCAAAAAGTTATAATATATATATATATAATTATTCAAAACAATACAATAATTAATACAGTAAAAATATTTTAAAAACAAATATATACCACAATTTAATAGAAGTACTTTCAACTATGTATGTAATTAATATCATATTTCCAATATAAAATTAATGAATTGCGGGGAAATTGATGTATAACGTTTTTTTTTTGTTTACATTTGTAACAGTTGTTTGTAATACAATTTGAATCTAGTTGGTAACGACTACATAGATAGTTGAAAGTACTTCTATTAAATTGTGGTATATATTTGTTTTTAAAATATATTTTACTGTTTTAATTATTGTATTGTTTTGAATAATTATATATATTTATTATAATTGGAATACAGACATTGATTAATAATTTATATATATATATATATATATATATATATATATATATGATTACTAGATGGAGCTTTACCAATAGCTCCTAACAAGCTTTGTTTAAAATAAATGCTGAGAGATAGAATTTAACATCTCTTTCATTGTCTCCACCTTGAGCCGATAATTTTGATCGACTCATGTTATATTTTCTGTGTATGGAAATGTATGTATATATATACACACACACACACACACATATATATATATATATATTAGGTATAAAATAAGAAATAAATGCTGTGTGTATAGAAAGTTTTTTTCTGGTATTATTTATTAGTTTTTTATTGGGATTAAAAAAAGCAGAAAGAAAAGAAAAAGACAAAATGGTAGATTAGTTGTTGTTTTTTTTAATTAGGTTGAGAGATTACATCCAAAGTGATATTAAAAGAAATAAAAATTTGTTTTTGAAAACAATTTTTAATTTAATTTTCTAATCTGAAGGGAGGGAAGAGAGAAAAGAATTGTAATTAATTCTATTGTCATGACTTATAGTTGGAAGGTGTTAAAAACAAAAAAGGAATTAAAGAAATGCAATCACTGGCCTGAAACGTGATCAAATAAAAGGACAATGGACAAAAAAGACCATAAATAGAGAGAAAAACCTATTGTATGAATTATTAGCTTATTAGTTTTCTTTTAATATAAAGAAAATAACAATTATATAGAGAAATTGAAATAAAAATGATTGAAGGCTAAACAAAATAGAATCCGTCCCCAGCCGGGACACTGCTCCATTCCTAGATTTTCATCGAACTGAGAAACCACCTCATGGAACACCAAATCACATAAGAAAATCAAGCCAGCCAGGGAAAAACTTTGCTGCAGAGAATCAACTCCTAAGAGACAAGAAAAAATGTGTATGGACATACACTGATCGATCAGGGTAACAGAAACTTTGTTATTGATTGAACTATAGATTGGTTAACTTAAAACATATCTATTTAGGATTATATTTAATTAGCCATGAACTATAAGTTGCAACAATGGAAGGAGTATATATATATATATATATATATATATATATATATATATATATATATATATATATATATATATATATATATATATATATATATATATATATATATATAATGTTTATGTCTACATTACCTAATTAGTTTATTTAAAATATGTAATTTATTTATATTTGTATTTTTTTCATTTTTCTTTATGGAGGCTTTTTAACTAAATTTTTACTAAATTTTCAAGACTATTGGGAGAGGGTAAAATAATAATAATCCTATGAATAAATCCCAGAAATTGTTATCAAAATAGAATGTAAAGATGATTTAGAAAGCAAAAATGAAAAGTTTTAAGGGTTGAGTAAATATTGAAAGAGATGGTAGGGGTTTAGTGTAATAACTGGCTCTTAATAGTAAGCTGCTTAGTTTCTATACTGGTCTAGATTTGGATCAGTTTGGGACACTTATATAAGTAAAAGTGCATGTTCCTTCGAGAATGAAATAGATATATTACTCTTCACCTTTGTTTTTTTTTTTATTTATATAAAAAAGAGAAAAAAAGAATGATTATGTTAGTTATGTTAAAAGTATAGAAGGAGAAAGGTAGAGGGGGAATTATTAGTGATTTGTTTTACAAATGGTCTTGAATAAAAGAAAATTAAATTATAATAAAGCATATTATTAATTGAAAACTTATAAAAGTGTACTCGTTTGTTCCTTTAGCATTTTTATGCAATAATAAAACCTATTATCATATCATATCTGTACGCATTAAAAATGTCATTGTAAAGGGGGAGTTTTGCTGGGTCTATCATATGTATACAAATTAACAGCCTCGAATATAAGATTCTGCTAATTTTGTCGCTCTAGGTTCTTTTCCTAGTGGCACCCTCATATAATAATGATTCCAGCTTTAATTAAAATTTTTAATTCTCAGCGTACAATCTTTTAGATACAAAAGTAGTGGCACAACCACCAGACCATGGTTTAGAGCTAATTGGCTCATGTCAGTGAAGGGTTGGAAGACTAGAAACTATATCTAAATACTAACTCTAAAATCCACATTTATCAAACATGTTTCTATCAGTTTGAAAGCATGAAATTTTTCAGACACGTAATGTCTTCAAATCCAGCTTAACAACTAGATAGCTATATGGGTCTGAAATCAGTTCAGTTTCACCGTATAGTAAAAGCCCCTGCAATATATATTATTGCAAAAACCTTCAAGGGTACATTTACGATAAACAAAAGAAGTTATAAATTTCGTAACTTGCTTTTAGCTTGCATTTTATGATCACTAGATGGAGCTTTACCAATAGCTCCTAACAATCTTTGCAATGATATATATTGCAGAGGCTTTTACTATATGGGGAAACTGAATTGATTTCAGACTCATATACCTATCTAGTTTGGTAAGCTGAATTTTAAGACATTACAGGTCTGAGAAATTTCATTTTTTCAAACTGATAGAAATGTGTTTGATAAATGCTCATTTTAGAGTTAGTATTTAGATCTTGTTTCTAGTCTTCCAATCCTTCACTGACAGGAGCCAACTAGCTTGACACCAAGGTCTGGAGGTGGAGACAATGAAAGACATATTGAATTCTATCTCTCTCAGCATTTATGTAAACAAAGCTTGTTAGGAGCTATTGGTAAAGTTCCATCTAGTAATCATAAAATGCAAGCTAAAAGCAAGTTACGAAATTTATAACTTGTTTTGTTTATCATAAATGTACGCTTAAAGGTTTTTGCAATGATATATATTGGAGAGGCTTTTACTATATGATGAAACTGAACTGATTTCAGATCCATATAGCTAACTAGGTTGTTAAGCTGGATTTGAAGACATTACATGTCTGAGAAATTTCATGCTTTCAAACTGATAGAAACATGTTTGATAAATGCTGATTTTAGAGTTAGTATTTAGATCTAGTTTCTAGTCTTTCAACCTTCGCTGACATGAGCCAACTAGCTCAAAACTATGGTCTGGAGGTGGAGAAAATGAAAGAGATATTGAATTCTATCTCTGTTGGCGTTTATGTAAACAACGCTTGTTAGAAGCTATTGGTAAAGCTCCATTTAGTGATCATGAAATGCAAGCCAAAAGCAAATTACATAATTTATAACTTGTTTTGTTTATCATACACATATATGTTCACTAGATGGCACTTACTACTAGCTCCAAAGAAGCTTTAATTATAAATGCCAAAAGAGAATTTAAAATCTCTATCGGAAGATCCCCACTCCAGACTAATTGGTTTCAAGCTTATGGCTCACCTTAGTGAGAAGTTAGGATTTCAGACACTAGATCTAAAATTCGAACCCAAGTGTCAGTGCTTATTTATTATATTACTATCAATTTGAAAATCTAATTTTTTCAAACACTAAATGTCTTCAAATCTAACTTTACAAACCTGATAGGTATATGGGTCTGAACATAGTTCAGTTTCATCATATGTTAATAGCCAAAGCAATATATCATCGCAAAAGGCTTCAAGGGTACACTTATAATAATTAATAATACAAGACACAAATTGTGTTAACTTGCTTTTAAGCTTGTACTAAAATGTTCACTAGATGGAGCTTATCACTAGCTCCAAACAAGTTTTAATTGGTCTGGGGATGAGGATTTTCTGATAGAGATTTTGAATTCTTTCTCTTTCGGCACTTATAATTAAAGTTTGTTTGGAGCTAGTGGTAAGCTCCATCTAGTGAACATTTTAGTACAAGCTTAAAAGCATGTTACACAATTTGTGTATTGTTTTATTAATTATTATAAGTGTACCCTTGAAGGTTTTTGTGATGTTATATTGTTTTGGCTATTAATATATGGTGAAAGTGAATTGAGTTCAGACCAATATAGCTATCTGGTTTGTAGGACTGGATTTGAAGACATTTACCTGTCTGAAAAATTTAGATTTTCAAATTGATAGTAACATATTAAATAAGTGTTGACGCTTCAGTTGGAATTTTAGTCTAGTGTCTGAAATCCGAACTCCTCACTGAAGTGAACCATAAGCTCAAAACCAATTGCTCTGGGGATGAGTATCTTCCGATAGAGATTTTGAATTCTTTCTCTTTCCGCACTTATAACTAAAGTTTGTTTGGAGCTAGTGGTAAGCTCCATCTAGTGAACATTTTAGTACAAGCTTAAAAGCAAGTTACACAATTTGTGTCATATTTTATTAATTATTTATATGTGTGTGTGTATGTGATTTGTGTTTAGTTGAATTTATACTTGAGAAGGTGAATATGAAACCATGGTTTAAAAAATATTTCAGTATAAATTTGTTTTTAACAAGTATTTAATGTTATATGATTTTTTAATTTTATTTATTGTAAATAGTATTGCGTTAGGCAGTTATATATATATATATATATACATACATATATATATATATATATATATCATTCACTTAGAACATTAGTTAATCATTTGCATACTAAATCTATCTACACATTAATGACATGTTTTCCCCTCCGAAATTAAAATACATCACCTTATTGCATCTCAATTAACATGCTGAAAGAATAAAATAACGCATCATAATTGATAAGGAAATCATATCTCTGCAGTTATCATTAAATTTTAAAATTATAATTAATGGCCAAAATATTAGCAGAATCAATAATTTAAATATAAAAATGATCTTTACAAAAATGTAACTATATTGTACTTAAAGTTCTATTTATGTGAAAATAATATATATTTATGTAAAATTAAAATAAAAAATTCTGAGACATACTCTATAATATTTAATATATTCCTATAATAGAATATAAATTATATATATATATATAGTGAGCCAAATATTCCTATAATATATATATATATATATAGTGAGCCAAACGCATGTAACCCATCCTGAGTAGCATTTAACTGTTAAAATTTAAATAACATAATAAATGCTATTAAAGTCACACAACATTAATATTCCATATAAATGATAACTTTAGTATTGTATAATACATTGAAGTTAATACTCCAATATGTATCTTAATTAAGAAAATGAAATGCACTCAATCCAAAGAACACGATAAAAACATTTTTAAACTGAGATCAGTTTGTCTTTCTCTTGACTTCAGTTTATATATAGAGTCTAATCTTAAGCACTTTGGAGATAAACTATGATGGTTTATATCTATGTCCCAAATTTTGATCGCATAAAGAATAGCCACAAATCTCCCAATCAACATGAATGATTTTCATATTCTATATAATATTAGCTACACATACTACAGTATTCATTTACTTTTTTATCACTTATTTAACATGATGATGATTTAAAATACCTTCCGGTTATGTACGATGTGTGTGCGATGAACGAGTGTTATAAGTTCATGATGTAACTGATTAAAAAAGGATTTAAAAAATACATAAAAAAAAAACAACAATTAACACAAACTTTGAAATAAATAAAGTGTATATGTTGTAAATACATATATAGTCATCGGACTATTTTATAATCAAGAGCATATATACCTCATAGATTTTGTTTATCCACGGTAATATTATGAATGAAAAAATTATTTTATATTCACAAATCTTAAATTAAAGCTATTTGACTTTATATTAAAATAAAGAAAATAATGTTATGATATATATCATGCAAACAAATAAGTTTAAATGACATCAAGTTTATAACTTGGCTTTATACTTTGTATAAACATTGTTCTAATAACTTGTTCCCATAATCTCAGTGGTTCCTTTATGCATATCTTGGAATTCAAACATCTGCTAAATAGGTTGACTTTATTAGCCTTCGAACTGGAGTTTTTTTTCAAGAGTAAAAAAGAGAATTCATAACATATCGTTTCATTGTTTATTAATACAGGCATGGAGAGATACGACAATTCCATATTGATCTTGATGATTCATTCCTTAATCAACAATGAGTTTCTTTCCACAATGTCCTTGTTGCATTTAACACTGCATATTTACTTTTGTCAATACTTATATTTGTTTTGGTACATTAAATTGATTGGAGCAATGCCAAGATTTCTTCTTCTATTGCATGTTTTTTATATTTAAGTCTAGAAATCCATAGCAGGGAATCAATAGTGGTTTTAGAAATTTGAATACTTTATTTTGTTTGCAACTTATTAATTTTCAAATTCTTTGTTTAGATGTTTTATGAGCAGCATGTTTCTCCTCACTTTTTAGAAACTTTTAAAGAATTTTTTTCAAAAAATTATTACAACTCCAAATTGATCGATACTGGTCTTTAAACATTCCTTTCAGCTCCTTTGTGTAGGGAATGTTAGATTTTTTCCACAGATAAAAGACTGTTTTTTTTTCCTTGAATAAAAATGTTTGTTGTATATATTATATTAAACCAGTTCATGTTCATTCTTTTTACTTTATTGTTTATGTCATCTTTATTTCATATTAATAAAGACAACTATTTTTAAAAAAATAAAAAAAACATTTGATTTTTCTCCACTTTAATACATATATATGGCTGCAAAAAAAAGTTTGCTATTAACTCAAAGGAGACCCTTTGATTCCTCTTGGAAGTAAAAAAGAAACCGAGCAGGGCAAATTCCTAATGTCCACTCCATATGTTCTTGTCGTTGCAGCTGTTATTACAATGTGATTATTCATATAGTATACGAACATGGATGGGCTGCTCACCAACACGCATTAGCCAGGGTGGTGAGTTTATTGGCTTTTTACCTCTGAGTTTAAGATCAAGAAACACCATGGTCTTTCTTCTCAGTGCCTGATAAGGCAGAATAAATGTTTGTGTAAATGATAAATATTTTTCCAATACATATATACAATTATGACAGACAAAAATAAAGCATGGTCCTTATTCCCAGGAGGCTGTAAAGTCATCAACCAAGGCAGCAGTTGGTGGCCGAAGGTGGAGGGTGCTAAGAATCCCCTGATTGCGGACCCAGGCTGCCATTTGATGATGACTTTTTATTTAGGTACTTACAATTGCAGATCACTTTCAAGTGAAGGAAGATTGCAAGAATTAGAAGAAGAACTCTCTTATATTAAATGGGACATTATTGGACTTTGTAAAGTTAGAAGAAAAGGTGAAAAAACAATTCATTTTAAAAGTGGACAAATACTCTATTATAAAGGCACAAATATTGGAAATACAAATGGAGTAGGATTCATTATAAATAAAAAGTGGAAGAACAATATTGTTGAGATTGATGGTGTATCGGACAGAGTGGCAAGATTAGTTATACAACTTAATAGCAAATACCAAATGCAGATAATTCAGGTTTATGCCCAACAAGTTCTCATAGTGATGAAGTAGTAGAAGATTTTTATATGGATGTACAAAAGGCTTTTGATCAGAGTAAACAACATTTTAAAATTGTTATGGGAGACTTTAATGCAAATGAAAGATGAAAGTGCTATAGGTAATTTTGGTTATGGTAATAGAAATGAGAGAGGACATAGACTTGTGGAGTTTGCAGAAAAAGAAAAACTTTATATTATGAATTCTTTTTTTGAGAAAAATGTTAAAAGGAAATTGACATGGAAGCATCCAAATGAAGGTACAGCAGAATTGGATTATATTTTGACTAACAGAAAATACATATTTCAAGATTGTAATGTTCTTAATAAATTTAACACAGGAAGTGATCATCGATTAGTAAGGTGTAAGATATGTGCTAATGTGAAACTAGAGAGACAAAAATTATTAAGAAAAACAATATTTACAGTTGATATTTCTAATCTTCAGCAACATTCTAATGAATTTAAATTAGAACTTACAAATCGTTTTCAAGTATTAGTATATTTTGAACATGATTCAGATTTGAATGAAATTAATAAGAGAATAACTGATACACTTTTAAAAACTGCAACAAAGATATCTGGTAGAAAAAAGCAGCAAGTGACCAATAAAATTTCTACTGAGACTAGAGAATTTATGAAGAAAAGAAGGAATATGAAGATATACAAAAATGATGCATTAAAAAGAATTGAATATTTTGAATTTTGTAAAATGGTGTGGAAAAAAGTTGAAAATGATGTAAGAAAGTATAACTGTGAACTAGCAAGGAAAGCTGTAGAAGAAAATAAAAGTCTAAAGAATGTAAAACAACATTTTGGTATTGGTAGGAAATTTATATCTGCAATAAGAAAAAAAGATGGAATTGTTACTAAAAAGAGAGATGACATCATGAAATTGGTAGAAGATTTTTATCAAGAATTATATAGTAATAAAGAACAAGTACCTCCTATATCTATTACATCTTCCGAATTGCCCAGAATTTTAAATGAAGAAGTGAGACACGCAATTAAATGTATGAAGAAAGGAAAGGCTCCAGGTAATGATGGAATTATAATTGATATATTAAAAGAAGCAGGTGAAGAAATAGAAATTTTTTTAGCAAAGTTATATACCAAATTTCTGAATGATAAAGATGTACCGGATGATTGGAAGAATGCAATATTAATATTAATATTTAAAAAAGGTGATAAAGAAGATATTAGAAATTACAAACCTATCAGCCTTTTATCAGTTTTATATAAAAATTTTACCAAGATAATTACAACTTGTCAACAGAGAACATTGTATTTCCACCAACCAAGAGAACAAGCTGGATTTAAAAGTGGTTTTAGTACAGTAGATCATATCCAGGTGTTGAGAGAAGTTATAGAAAGGAGGAATGAATATGAGTTGTCATTATGTTTTGGATTTGTAGATTATGAAAAGGCATTTGATTCTATAAACATTTCTTCAGTGATTGAAGCATTGGATCATCAAGGTATAGATCCAGGATATTGTCATATTTGAAGAATATTTATAAAAATGCAACAGCAACAATTACATTACATAATGATACTGAGAAAGTCAACATTGAGAAAGGTGTAAGACAAGGTGACTCCATATCTCCAAAACTTTTTACAATAGTGCTGCAAGAAGTATTTTGTGGATTAAAATGGGAAACTAAAGGAGTGAAAATAAATGGAGATTATTTAAGTCATTTAGATTTCACAGATGATGTAGTTGTTTTTGTCAATAATGCTTCAGAGCTGCAGGATATGTTGCAGGAATTATCAGATGAAAGTGGGAAAGTAGGACTAAAGATAAATGTTAAAAAGACTAAAGTAATGTTTAATCGATTTGCTCAAAATATGAAAATAAAAATTGATTATGATGAATTAGAAGAAGTTAACAGTTACAAATACCTTGGTCAGATTATTAATACAGATGGAAACATAATGGAAGAAATTAATCATAGAATTAAACTTGGTTGGAGTGCTTTTGGTAGAAATAACTTGATACTAAAAGCAAATATGCCTATGTGTTTGAAAAGGAAGGTTTTTAACAATTGTGTTTTACCAGTTCTTACTTATGGATCTGAGACTTGGACACTTAATAGAAGAGCAATACAGAGACTTCAAACCACTCAAAAAAGTATGGAGAGATGTATGTTGGGAGTAACAAGAAGAGATCGAAAATGCAATATATGGGTAAGTGAACAACAGGTGTTACTGACCTCATTGAAAAATTTAAAAGATTGAAGTGGAGCTGGGTTGGACATATTTCTAGAAGAGATGATAATAGATGGACAACTGAAATTTTCAACTAGATTCCAAGAGATTGTAAAAGATCCAGAAAGAGACCACATGTGAGATGGATGGATGAAATAAGAAAGTGTGCAGGGGTGATGTGGAGAAGAGAAGCTAAATATTGGAGAAGATGGATTAAATTTGGAGAGACCTTCATCCTGCAGTGGATTGATAATGGTTGATGATGATTATATATATATATATATATATGTGCGTGTGTGTGTATGTGTGTGGGTGTATTTTTTTCTTGATTGTGTTCACTCATCCGATCTATTGTATATTGTTCTTTTGTGTTAGTAATCATAATACATTTAATGTTAATTGTTGTAATGGTTAGTTGATTTTGTATTTATCAGAAAAAACACCTGTCTACAGTGCTTCTTGGTTCCCCAAACCCATATTGAGTTTTTGATAGCCATTAAATCTAGGCTAGAAGTGACATATTCCATAAAATCCTTGAATGTAAATTTTAAAATTGAAAATAATAAAAGCATTCTTAAAGATAATGGCTCATCTTATGGATCCATATATTCCTAGTACATTCTAATATTTTTGAAGTTATCACATCACTACCATATTTTAAAACTTTTCTGCTTACTTAATCAAGACCTGATAATGTTTCCATTTTTTTTTAATATTACAAAGAGCTTTTTGGCATCATTAAATTAAATATGTTTGTCCAAATCTAAATAAGTAAATATAATGGATATAACATTAAAAGTGATCATCTCAATTATCATAACATTATTCAAAAAATGATCAAAATGTCCCTTCCATGTGTTCAAAAGATTATTGTTATCATATAAGAATATTGCTTTTAGTGCATAAAAAAGTCTAATGTGTCATTTTATATTTGTATAATTATATCTTTTTTGCTGCTTTAATCTACCAATATTTTTTTAAGCATTATCAGTCACAAATTGCTGCTCTTGCATTCTATATTTTTTTTATAAATTTTCACATTCAATTTATTATTTTTTCAAGCAAAAATGGTGCATACTTCCTTTTATTCAAATCCCTGATAATAATATCAGTCTGGAAAACACGTGTAATTTTGCTTTTTAGTAAACCCAAAAACCTGAAACACATTTATTGTGAGAATCCAATGCATTATTACTATGACAACCCAAAAGATCTAAATTAGATAATTTATTGTATAATAGCTGTTGAAATTTATTATTCATAATACCAATTTTTAAAAAAAAAATATTATTGTTTGGGATGGAATATGCAACTATTATTTTAATCTTGAAGCATAAATATCTATGATCTGGTTAATATTTTTCTCTTGTAATTGCTTTTATAGTATAAACTTCTTATGTATTTGGATTCTTACATTTAATGCATTATATTAAATCCTATTGTTTTAAGCATGGTTGCATATTTTTTAGCAATTTTTCTAATACAAAGTATTTGAATCATTCAACCTATCTGTTTTATAAAAATCCAATACCAGTTGACTGTTTGAGTTTGCAGAACCAATATTATTGCTTCTAAAAGCTTTTGGCTGAAGTCTACTATTTCTACTATATGAGTTTAATGTCTCTAGGAAAAAAAAAGTATAATGCATCCTCTGATTTCTCTGTAATCTAATGTTGGAAAATGCACACATTACTAGCATTTTGTGCAAGATAAATTTTATTACCTTTGGCCTTTCCTTAATACAATGAGTTCTAAACGTAAAAGATACTAAATTCAACTTTAGCAGATACTGAAACACCATGCACTTTTGTTTCATTGTCTTTTCTGTAAGACTGTCAGTCTTAAATCATGAAAGCTTTTTAACTAACATTGCAATCCCATGGAAAATTTTGTATCAAATAAAGCTTGTATATTTTTTGTATATATGTATTATGTCTATAAAAATTGTCCTTACCATTACCACTGCCTTCTGTTTTACCACTTCTACTGATATTATTGGTATTTCTGTCATTGCAATACGAGATCTGCAAAACATAATAATCTAATCTGACTGTGTGAGTCAGATCAGTATTAAATCACATTTTCTACTTCTCTTCCATTTCTGTGATAAGCTAGGGAATAAAAAATTAGGGCTGCCTAAACATACAATTCTTGCCAGATCATTTTTCTTCCAGTTGAGGATTCAATGACTATACTGTCTTGAAAGAAGATCACAACTAAAGATTGCTGATATGTTAAGCCTATTTGTGTTATTTCTTTTTTAAATTCTCAGGTTTTAATTGGAATCAGATATTATTTACTTATATTAAAAATATGGAAATGTGGTTACATAAATACACAATTTCATTGCAATAGGACATATGGTGATGCCCATTATCTTGAGAAACTTATAATAACTGAACTCCACACTAATATAAAATGTTGGCAAAGATAAAATATAGGTAAAAAGATTAATTATATTGGAAATAGACTTTAGTGAACCAACATCCTATACTGTATAAAACAATAGCAGTCTGTCTTCATCATGTACTCTCATTTGTAATTCACATTTACTTTTCAAAGATTACTCCATGATGTGCCATGTCAGTAGCTTAAGCACCCAACCTGTCAGACATACACACATATTATAATAGATTGAACCTTTTCCATCATTCTAACTAATGTAAATATACTATAACAGAGAATGAAGAAACGAAGCATCTTATTAAAACACTAGCTTATAATTATGTTTTTTCTCATATGGCAAATGTTTTGACTGGGAAGCAAACCCAGGCCAGCTGCTTGGAAGGCAACTATGATAACCACTAGGCCACCAACGCTTGACTAATCATGTTTTGTAAATCATGTTTTATATATAAAAACACAAAACATAGCAGTTCTTTATTCTTAAAATAATAAAAAAAAAAACACGTTTTTGGTTTTGTCTGACAAATCAAATCTTTCTGTCGTTTCTTTCTTTGTCACTTCGACAATATTTGGATCTCATTTGTAAAATTGGTCTGACTTTTTTTAAAATAAAAACAAATTCTATATTATTTTTGATAATACATTCAGCTTGGTTCCTCTGTGCTATATTTATAGATAATCACTGGTAATTACATTCCACAACATTTAGATAATTATGGACTGATCTAATAATGTATACCTTGTAGAATGTAGTCAAGTTGATTGTTCATTTGTATTCTAATGGAGGGAGGTGTGATTAAGACAAATTTAGGACAAGAATTATGAAGTATTTTTGTATGTGTCCAAAAAACTAAACTAATTTTATAAATGTATGTATTTTATAAATCATAAAAAAGAATATGGACATAGATTAGATCCAGATAATGTTGAAGTGATTTGCTAAGAAAAAAATGACGAAAAAAAAAAGATCACGGAAGCTTGGTTTGTGACACAAAATAAACATATAATAAATAAAACAGCTAATAGAAGTCAACGAAATGATATATATATATATGTAAAATAAATAAAATATCCGTTAATTAAAAACAATATTGTAATTATAATTGAAATAATATTTTTAACGATTTACAAACAATTACAAACAATCCTTAAATCCGCAAAAGTACTTTCGGTTACTTTCTAACCTGCCTCAACTGCCATTAAATTCAAAAAGCAAAAGCGGAAGCAAACGTCATCAATTCAAATTCCACGAATCTCGTATTTTGATGTTAGAAGCTTGTCGATTTATTAAATGCGTTTGATTCCTGTTTATAAAAATTGCCTCTTTAATTTTTCTTTTACTATGGTTTCTCTCTTCATGAAGAATTTTCACATTTTCAAAATTAAATTTAAATTTATATTTACATGTTTTTTCATGATCAAAGAAAACTGAAGGAGATATTAAATCACCATTATTTTTATTTTTTACAGGCTTATATAACAATTCATGTTCCTTCAATCTTTTCTCAATACTGCACCTAGATTCACCTATATATGATAGCATATAATCACAAAAAAATTGATATATGACATTACTTTTTTTTTAGGTGCAGTATTGAGAAAAGATTGAAGGAACATGAATTGTTATATAAGCGTGTAAAAAATAAAAATAATGGTGATTTAATATCTCCTTCAGTTTTCTTTGATCACGAAAAAACATGTAAATATAAATTTAAATTTAATTTTGAAAATGTGAAAATTCTTCATGAAGAGAGAAACCATAGTAAAAGAAAAATTAAAGAGGCAATTTTTATAAACATGAATAAAACGCATTTAATAAATTGACAAGTTTCTAACATTAAAATATGAGATTGCTTTTTGAATTTAATGGCAGTTGAGGCAGGTTAGAAAGTAACCGAAAGTACTTCTGCGGATTTAAGGATTGTTTGTAATTGTTTGTAAACTGTTAAAAATATTATTGCAATTATAATTACATATATATTAAAGATGAAATGTTATTGTTTTTTTTTTTTTAATTAATCGTGATTATGTACGCTATTGTATCGAATATATGCTTGATTTCTTAAATTAATTTTGTATTTTATTTTGTTATATATGTGATGTGATGTATTGTACTGTAGCTTCTCTTTAAACGGAGTCAAGAATCTCTCAACAATTATGCCCAGAGAAACCTTTTAGCCACTTTATTTTTCATTCCCCAGTCTAAGTTTTCCCATATTCTGCTCCATCCCATTTCCACAACATAAACTTTGTCAACTCTATGGCCTTTATATCTAAATCCCCCTTATGTTTTCTTAAACCCAGCATAAAACCAACAATCCACTTTCTATATAATCACTTTTTTTCCTATTTATTCTTCCATAACTTCATTATATGTGCCCTTTCTGTTTTCAAGCATTTACATTCAATTAACAGATGCCTAATATTTTCTATTCCTTCCTTACATAATTTACAGACTAAATTACCCATATTTTTCTACTTACATGTATATTCTCTTGTTGCTAAAGACCCTGTTCGAGCCTTAAACAATAAACTACTTTCCTTACTATTATCATATATTAACTCACACTGAATATTCTGTTTATTTCTATATATATTTAAACTCTTTTTACTCTCAATACTAGTTCTCCATCTGTCTAACTCCCTATTCTTTATTAATAAATCTATTTTTATCCCATTCCTTACCACTATAACACTCAACAATCCTCCTAACACAATCATCCCATCTTTTGTACAAATATACTGATATAAATTCTTTATCCAAATCTTTTGCATACTGCATTATCTTTCTCACACATCTTGTTACCTATCCTTTACTCATTACTCAATTAAATACTATTTTGGCTATTATTTTATTATCCATAAACTGCAATCTACCAAACATTTTAATATATATATATACATCACCACCTATATATATATATATATATACATCACCACCTAGATTACATAAACTATATTATAAGCAAATAATCTTATTTTGTGTATGCATTTGAAAAAGACTATAATCTATGGGTGCTAATAAATAATATTTCTGTTTAGAGGGTGTCCATTATCTACACCGTTCGTTTGAATGAATGTACAGTAGAAAAAAAAATCTTCTGATCAGTTTTACTTTTATATAAATAAATATTTTTATATAGAATAAATTATAGTAGATTTTAGAAAAGTCTACAAAGTATATTGAAATATAATAGAGTTAGATCATCAAATGTTTAAAAAAAAATATTATTTTAACAGTTGCTGAAAATTCAAAATTGAATTTTAATGAGAACTAAAAAGAAAGTATTTATATTTAAAACAGGGATTTATATACGTTTTTCAGTTCTATAAATTAAATCAATGGCTTCTAAAAAAATATTAACCAAACATTTTTTCCCACTTACTATGTATTCAGGATCAAATAAAATATCGTTGTTATCTTAAGAATGATAATATTTTGCATATTTATAAAAAAATATTATGGTAAAAAATGTGATTTATAAAAAAAAATATTTATAAAAGTAAATATTTGACATATTTATACGTACATACAATAACAAATCGCATGCACATTAATATATAAATAAACTACAAAATTTTGACAGTCAAGTATACTTTTGGTAAATGATATCACATTCATGAAACTTTCATTAATTTGTTATTATAAATTTCGATGTACTAGACTTAATTTATTTTTTCTATTTGTATTCTTATTACTGGATTCATTATACACATTGCAAATTTCCAACCATTCCAAGGACAACAGTTATGAATAACTTCTTTTTTCATTACAAAAAGGAAACAAAATTATATTGAGAATTAAATTTATTTATATTGGTGAATAAGTTGTCTAAGATATGTTATCTAGCCTTACTCTCACCATAGTAAATGTCTGAACATTTTCTTTCCCTGTTAATAATAGAATATCCCTGATTTATTTTATTCATAATATTATTTATCAAATTAATTAAAAATAAAAGAAATCTGAATTCCATATTAAAATTTTTGGAAACAATGTTATTTTCAGTCTTAAATAAAATTAAGTAACAATTTCTTGTCAGTTTTAATCTCACTATTTTCTAATTTGATTTATTATAAAGCATCTTTAACTATCTATTTAATAAAGTCTTATTATAATCTATCTTTATTAAATTTTTAATTCTCAACATTTTGTTTCCTATCTACCTTAAAATCACATAAATGACAATACTTACAAAAAACATTTAAATCTCGAAAGCTCATATTTTAAAGTAATGCATAGTAAAAAAATATATAAATCATTTTACATTCAAATGCTTTAAAACCGTTTTGAAATACTTTAACCCTTATGGAAGAATTATCACCATTCATAAAGCTTCACAAAGACTCTACATATGTAAACTGCAAAATACAAATATTATTATTAAACCCATATAATAAATTAAATAGCTGCTGTACAGCAAATAGTGTATATAGTATTAGCAAAATTCACTCTTTTGTCAAAAGTGCACACCTATTATTCAAATGATGCCTAAATAAGCATAATATTCAAAAACAAAGCATGTTTATTTTTTATTTAGTACATATATAAACAAAATTTAAATAAACTATAAAACCTCCATTACTCAATAACTTTTTTTTCTAAGAGAAGGAACACCATTTTGTAATGGTGTTTTAATATTATTGTTGTTCTAATTATTGTTAATTTTCAGTTATGAATGTGTTAAAACACATACCCATTTACATTAACTTTTCTAAAATCAATTATAAATTTGTTAAAATAAAACTTAAAATATAATTACATGTTATTAATTTTGAATTTAATTTAATATTTAAGTACATTTTAAATTGTGGTATACCAATAAATCATACATTTTATTTTAATTATTATAGTTTTTGGCTATCAATATAGTCCATCCACTTATTATTTTTTAAATATACTTATAATAATAAATAAATAATCATAACTTCTAAATATTTGTAATTGCAAAATATAATTAATTATGTTCCACTGAGTTATGTAGTGTCAAAACCAATGAAAAGATAAAATATTATTATGTTTTTAGGCTCTGTTGTGACTTCAATAACAGTTAACACACATGCTAACTCATCCTCTAAACAAGTCAGCTTGTGTTTGGATCTTTAAACCCAATAATGATCCATCTTGTTAAAACTTTGACACACCTAACTCATATTATCAAAGCAATCTTGACCACTCTGTACTCTTGTGTTTCTTACAACAATTTAAGGACCTGTAATAGAAGAACATTCATTATTACCAAATCATGTATAACAGCATTAACCTCTTCTCCTTATATAATCTGTTTTTCTTGTTTTGTTCAGTAATGTAACATAACTTTTGAATAAATTAAGTTTTGAAATAAACTTAGTTTTAGATTTAAAACCATGTTAAATTGTGTCTAATGTTTTAATTTATGTATAGACTAATTGTTATGTAATCAGCATTAATATATTAAAGAATGAGTATTACTTTAACAACCTTTGAACACTAAGTGAAATATTAATTTTAATAAATGTAATAATAAAAATGTAATTGTAACTTCTAAATATTTATAATTGCAAAACATAAATAATTAACTCCTATTAACTTATGTTGTGTCAAATTCCAAAGGTTATCAAAAGTAATAAGATTCATACTTCATCCATTGCCAAATCCATATAATATTAAAATCATCTATGTTCTTTATTATTTTTTTACAATGCTTTTTTGAAACTCATTATTGACAGTTTCAATTTCTACAGCAATCTTAAACTGTCATTAGTGGATGGTAAAAGCGGATTGTAAAAAGTAGTAAAGAACATAGATGTTATTTATATTGTATGATTTCAGAATAATTAGTCTGTATATAAATTAAAACAATAGACAAAATTCACCATATAATCTTAAAATCAAATTAAAAAATAAGCTTATATAACAACAGAGCCTAAATATAGTATGGTATCATTCTATTCCTTTATTGTTTTTGACACTACATAACTCAACAACCATTAATCATTCTGTTTTTAATTATGAAAGTTTCTTGGACCAGAGGTCAATATAAAATGTGATGAACTATGGCTTCTCCTTTCTCAGAGTCAGAAATCTCTCAGCCACTATGTCCAGAAAAATCTGTTAAGCACCTTACAACAAATTGTATTCGTGTTTTTCACCCTCTGCTGAAAAAATTTGTGAAGCTTTCTTTTACATCATTAAAATTCATGTACATAGCTTTTCTGATATATTTTAATTTTAAAAAAAATATGTCAGGATAATATATTAAGTGGGTTTTCAAAGTATATGTTGATGGGTACCTATTTTGTGGTTGGTGATTTCAAACTTTCAAGACTACTACAAGAAAATATTATGATAGTCTAAAAACTTGACTTTCTGGAAAGTTAATGATTATTTTTGTATCATAATTGTGTAATGATTATTAAATATTTAAAATGTGTATTATTACATGTTTATTTTTTACAATAACATTTTATTTTTAAATATAATAATCAAAAAAATAATAATTCTTTACAACAGCTATATAATCAAATAATTTTATACATAAAAAGCTTTGTTCAGCACCTGCTTTGGTGCTCTTTTCAAATGTTACAAATCTATTTAACATTAATGAATCACCTGTCATAAAATCATCCAGTGCCCAATAATGGAATTAAAACAAACAATAATAATATAAATTATTGGACACTGTTTGGTTTTATGTCAGATGATTCATTAACATTAAATAGATTTGTAACATTAGAAAAGAGCACCAAAGCTGGTGCTGAACAAAGCTTTTTATGTATAAAATTATTTGATTATATAGCTGTTGTAAAGAATTATTATTGTTATTTGATTATCATTTTGTGAAAGAGCAACATAAGGATTTTTATTCCTTTCCAATTTTGATATTTTTAAATATAAAATGATATATTGCTTCTGAGTAACATTATCGTAGAGATTAAGGTTGCAGAAAATGCAACTGTCTAAATATGTTGTCGCTACAATAGTCTGTTATAACATTTAGTGATATTGTAAAATTGCAAAAAAATGTTAAACTTTTAAAGCCTAAATTAATAGATTTACTAGATATTAAAATAATTTATTCAAATTTTTAAAACAAACAACATTTCATTTATTTTGCAAATTGGATCTGTTCCATGTGAAATTTGATGACATGGCAGCACTTTATTTTGATTAAAATCTAATTTCTAAAATAATTCCCAAATCAAATGTGACTTTTAAAATTTAATTTAATTTCTAAACAAAATTATCTATCTACTGAGGTCAAATTTTTTATATTCTGATAAATAATAATGGTTTAATATTAAAGTGAAAGTTGAAATCTTAAATCTAATGAGAACAAAAAAATCTGTCGGAATGTTAGCATAGTAGAAGAGGATTGATATATTTATAGGATGAAGAATGAATTTTACTTTTAACAACTATTTGTTTTGATGCTACATAACTCAGTAAGAAGTAGTTACTTCCACTGTCCCATTATAGATATTTAAAAGTTATGATTACCTATATATATATAATTCCTATGTGCTCTGTTGTCTGATTGATTAATTTTTAAGAATACCATAAAGGTGTCATATATTAACTTGAATGGATATTTGTTGACAAGAATGTCATGTCTCAAATTCACAACCAATTAAAAAAACTAATATTTTTATGCGAAGGAATTAATCTGCCATTATTAAATAATTATATTTAGAGGTACTTATAACACTGTCAAATTCACCTATTAAATATAAATAGTAATTTACATTAAATCTTTAAAAAAATTGTTAGTGCAACCAAATAATAAATACTCTTTAACCTAGCATAAGACAAGATTAATGACATTGTACAATAAATATTTCACATACTCTCTAACTTAAGTTAATATTTGAAAAGAAAAACAGCTGTTTATTTTCAGGTCTTATTTATTAATATAGAAGCTTGACTAAAATACTTGCATTTAAAAAAATGCATATTTAAATCAATCATGCAAGTATCTAAATATGTTTCAAATTGATTTACTTATAATAGTTGGCAGGTCTGAGAGATTTCTCAATTTAATCAATGATAACAATGATTCAAACAAATGAAAATATATAATAGAATACCTCAAGTGCTTTGATCTCTATATATATATATATATATATATATATATATAAAGACTCATAAAACCATACAAAAATAATTTTAAATTACTTTATAGCCTAGCATAAGTCACTATTTAACAAGAATCCATTTATTTTGTGCAACATTTAATAACACACAAATTTGACTAAAACTTTTTAGTTAAAAAGAATATTTGTTTAAATCAATCATAAAATGTATTTAAATATGTTTCAAATTGTTGGCAAGCCTAAAGTTTTCTCAATTTCAACATTGCCAACAATCAACTGAAATCAATGAAAATATGTAATATACTATTTCCATATATGACATGAATTTTAATCTCAAATGTTATATATATATATATATATTCTGTGACATTTTCATTTGTTTAAATTGTTTCTTGGCAATGTTCAAATTGAGAAAACACTCAGGCTTGCCAAATTTAATAAGTAAATAAATTTTAAACAAATTTAGATACATTGCATAAATGAATTTACATATTTATTTTTTCTAACCATGAGACACAAGCATAATGACTCATTTATTCTTGCTAAATATTAATTTATATTTTAAAATATTTATTTTATGATGTTATGAATCTTGATTTAGAATGCTTAGCTTAACTCAGCAATGTAACAAATATTGTTTTGTTATTAGCATAATAGTTTCTAATTGTCTACATACTCTGTAAGAATATATTTTATTACATATTCTTTATATATATATATATATATATATATATATATATATAAATATGATATAATATATATATATATATACATATATATATATATATATATATGTATATTTGCCATTATATTAGTCATGCCAATGTTACATTATTTTATTTTCAAAAATATAAGATATTCAGTTAATTAATTTTCACTTTCATTAAAAATAAAATACATAGGATTTATTGTGGAGATAACTCCAAAAGATTTATAAGTGTTGACATGTAAATCATGTGAGAAAATATTGTAATGAGATAGATTTTTTTTTCTCATTCTCTTTGCCACTCTTTTTTGAATCAGAAAATGGAAAGCAAAATAAATTAGCTATTAAACAAGCCTTTTTATATATAAGAAATGAAAGTTATTGTTTTTCATTATTCACTTAAAGTAATGGAAAGATTCATATACAGTTTATTTGAAAAATGAACTACTAAGTTAAAGTAAATAGCTCATTGATTCCAATCCTAGTGCAATTGCATAATCTACATTCTTTCTCAATTAGTTTTAAAACTACTGTTAGTGAATGGAAATCTATAAACAGATAGTTAAAGAAGAAATAAGGATAGGAACATTTTATATAATTACTTTTAGCATGTCACTTAAATATTCTGAAAAGTAAAAATATTAAAAGAAAGAAAAGTTTTCCAAAAAAGCAGTAAGACATTTTAAAGACATAATAGTTTATACTTTGATATTGTTTTGTTATGTATGAATATTCAAGATAAGCAAAGAAAAAAAATATTTTTAAACTTTTAAAGAATGATTAAAGAAAGAAAATTATTTTCTAATTTGTTAAAAATATTATTTTTTATGCATAAAATAATGATAGAAACATAATATTGGAACTTCAATTGTTTGGTGTATAAACAGTATAATTTTCTATAATAATAAAGGATTTAACATTACTGTATTTTCAGAAAAGCTATCTAGAAATAAATAAAGATAATTATTTTATATGTGAAAAGTTATAGTGTGAAATTGAAAAGAAAAAAGCATTTACACTTTTATTATAATCTTCAAAGTAAAAAGTACTCAAGAAAGTAAATTGCTGAAGAAGGTTCTATAGGTTTATTTATTACTTATGAATTGATTTAGTATTTTTTCTCATTAATAAATTATTTTTATTTACAAACTTATTAATTTTTACTTTATACATTCACTATATAAATAATGAAATAAAAATATTTTTATTATTTCATAAAAAACACACATACTCATTGTATTAAGTTAGCTAACTGTTATATTAACTTTTAGATTATAAATAATGCTTGCTAATAAAATAAAGCAATAAATACCACACACACAACCCATAGAATAAGCCTCTCTCATACTTTTGAAAATGTACTTTCTGATTTGTTATGTCTGCAATATATGGTATCTAATGCAAATGAATATTTATAGAAAATATTAGTTCTAGATAAATAAATAGGTTCTTTATTACTGCTTCTGCTATTATTGATACGAGTTACCTTTACAATATATATATGTATATATATATATATAGTAAAGGTAACTCTATATCAATATATATTGTAAATATATATATATATATATATATCTATACTACAAAAGTATGTAGCCTATTATCAACTGTTAAGATAACATAATAATAGTCCTTTGAGAAACATACATTGTATCAAAAGCCTGGCTCATCAAAATAATAAATATTGTTTTATATCAATTATTTTTTACCTTAATAACAGTAGTTGATAATTGTCTATATACCCATTCAAAATATATATTATTACATATTATCTGTATTATATACATATATTATAATTTATAACCTATTTTTATTAAGGCTATGCACCTAAAATGTGACAGTAGGGACTTCTACAAATCTAAAGATAAGATTAACAACTTTAAAAGACAAGAGTGGCCACTCTTATCTTTGACATAATTTCTAAATATATATATGAATCTAAAGCATTTTGATTTGAGAGCATGAAGCTATTAACCCTTGTGCGGGTCACTTCTTTGTTGGCCAAGTGAGGCAAAACTCAGAAACTTTTAATTGGCCAATTGACAAACTCTTTGATAGAAATATTTTCATCTTTTAATATATATTAATTTTAGTTTTGTTTTCAAAAATTATATTAATTATTTGTAATGTTAGGAAAGCAAGTGAAAGTTTTTTCAAAAATATATTTTTATTTGTATTTTATAGAAATATTCAAAAGTGGAAAAATCAAAGAAAACATTACAAGCAAATTATAAGCAATGCAAACATCATTTATTTCCCTCCCAGATTTAAATGTTACAAATTTTTTAAGAATTTTTTAGTAAAATCTTCATGTTTTTCTAAAAATAATTATATTTTCAGCATTTTTTAACCAAAATACATTGTGATATTTAAATAAATGCCAGAAAAATATTCTAAAACATTAATCTTTGTTTGAAAATTAAATAAACAGCTTGGGTCAATCTAAACTCTTGACAGGATGTCAAAATTATTGCTATCGCTGGTTTATTTTTCAATTTACAATCATGTAAAGTATACAATTTTTTAATAAAACCATACCACTTTTGTAAATTAACTATATTTTCAGCAGATTTTATGAAGATAATCTATATGTATGAAAAATAATTAAAAAAAAATTCTAAAACATATATTTTCATTTTCAGCGGTGAAAAAATATTTATCGGAATCATCAGCCAATAAGCATCAAGAATGGATGGCCCAACCAATAAGAACTGGCCTTATTCTTTTGTTAAAGTTAAAACACTCCTAGTATTGATTTTTTACTTGTAAAATAATTCAAGAGAGGGCAGCATCTTACGGGACTTTTTCTAAAGTTTCCAACAAGTATATATATGTCACCATAGCTCAAAAAATAGCCGATTTAGTGTGATCCAAAGCCTTTGTTGCAACAATGTGTTGAACCCCATACAAGGGTTAACTGCTTCACTAACTAAGTCCACAATTTCTATACAAACTAACATAGTGAAATCTTTTGATTTACAAGAAATCAGTATGAAGTTCTTATAATTAGAAATCTTATAATTATAAATTATTAATTACAACTTTAAATTGTTTTAAGAGATGAATAATTACAAGAACTTCATACCGACTCATTTTAAATTGAAAAATATTGCTTATGTTAGTTTGTATAGAAATTGTGGACTTAATCAGTGAAGTAGTTAATAGCTTCACACTCTCAAATTAAAATGCTTTAAATTCATCTATATATTTAGATATTAGATCGAAGATAAGAGTGGTCACTATTCTCTTTTAAAGCTAATCTTGTGTTTAGATTTGTAGAGGTCCCTAGTGTTGCATTTTAGCACATAGTCTTAAGGCTATAGCCTTAATATATATTACTTACATAATGAGTATATGCTTTATAAATTATTAATTACAACTTATTATATATATATATTAAAATGCATTTAAGAATTACTGTAAATATTTACAAAGTTTTGATAATTCAAAATAAAATAATTGACATAAGTTCAAAGTAAAAAAATATCAAGATATTCTATCAAAAAGCTTTAAATATTTTACTCAAATTTAATAAATTTAAAAAGCCGTTTTAAAAATTTATTATGGCATTGTGCATAACGATGTTGATCTTATACACTTGACAGTATTATTAAAACATAAATATGTTTTTTATTATAGAAAATTATCAAATCCCACTGAGAAATTTCTATTTGCTATCTCAAATTGAAAAAAAAAAACATTTATAGCAGAGTACACAATTTTACAGCACTTAATATATAAAAGATCCAAACGTTATTCTAATAAGAAAATGCATACCTACCAACGTTATCAATGCAGACTTAATAATACATTTAGCAAAAAACTAAAACTAAAGGTGATCAAATTTAATAAACCTAATAGTTTTAAAAAATCGAATGATTTTAATGTCTGTAAATAGATCAGGATTATTAAATTTGTAATATAGAGAATATAAAACTATATTAGCCTGTCTAGGGATTAATATTAAAAAACAAGTATACCAATATTTTATTAAGCTTTCTGTTTGGATTTTAAGCATATAACATTATGAAGAACTATAACCCTAAAGAGAAACCTTATCTTAAAAATAGACTATACTTAAGTTATGATTTTTCATTTACTTTCATTATAAGTAGAATCAATAATAATAATAATAATAATAATAATAATAATAATAATAATAATAATAATAATAATAATAATAATAATAATAATAATAATAATAATAATAATAATAATAATAATAATAATAATAATAATAATAATAATAATAATAATAATAATAATAATAATAATAATAATAATAATAATAATAATAATAATAATAATAATAATAATAATAATAATAATAATAATAATAATAATAATAATAATAATAATAATTGGGTAACATTGTTAGGAAAATCAAATGACAATAAATAAAAATATAAAATAAATTAGGCAATCCATTTAATTATATGAAATAAGATTTCGTTCATTTTTTCATATTTTTATTTTCATTGGTGCAACATCATTCATTTTATTTTCATTCTTATATATATATGCAATCGTTTTTAATCATTATCAGTTCCCTGCAAGACTAAAATCTCTTCTAATTTAATTCATTATCCCCAATACTGTTTTTTACATATCACATCAACAGGTCTTTCAATTTCATCTATCCAAAATCTTATAAACATTTTTGAAATTTAATATATTTTTTAACCATCTCTTTATTATCAACTTTTCTAGCAATTTGAATATAAAAACTTTACTTCAGTCTGTTAAATCTATTAATGATGTGAATAATATTCTTTTATCTAAATATTTTTCTTTTGATTTCTTATTCTTATCCTAAAGATACAATTCAGCATGTTTTATTAAATGGTATGAATCATTAAATTGGTCTTTTATTAAAGATTCAAGTCTCTGATTTATAACTATAAATCGGTAAAACACAATTATTAAAAACTTTTTTTTAAATATATAAACATATTTCTTTTTAATATTAAACTATTTCTCTCGTTATGACAAAGTTCAATTTGTAATTTATTTAATCCATTATATTTTCAACTGAATTACTAATTTGACCAAGTATTTGTAGTTGTATTTTTTTCTAATTTAGGATTGTCAATCTATTGAGGTTTATTTTATTCTTTTTAATATTTAACTTTAATTATAATTTCTTTCTCTTAGCTGACAATTTCTGTTATATTTTGTGAAGTTTTAAAATATTGTTAAAAAAATAAAATAATCATCTCATCTGACAAATGTAGATGACGTAAATAATCTTCTTTTCCTTTTATTTTTTTAGATTCCCAGTTTAATCCACAAAATATATTTTTGTAGAAGGTTTTGGAGATATGGAATCACTGTCAAAATTTTTCTTATCAATGTTATGCTTCTTACTGCCACCAGAAAGTCTAATTACCATTGATGCATTTTGTTAAATATTCTTCAAAATATGGCATTGTCCTAATGTTATTTCTTGATGATAATATAAAAATATTAATAAAATTAGAACCTAATTCATAATCTACAAATGCAAACCATAGGGTCATGTCATATTTATAGGTAATTTCAATAACATTTTCCAATATTCTGATGTACTTCAGTCACAATTAGAATTGAATTGTTCTTTGGTTAGCTTGAATTCCAATTTTCTGTAAATGAATTGTAATTATCTTTATAATGTAGAGCTGATAAAGAATTAATATGTCTACAAAATTTCTAATATCTATCATCTATTTTAAAAATCAGTATTGCAATCTTCCAATAATTTGAAATATTTTTATCTCTTAAACATATAGTACACAATTTTCCTAATATTTTTTTTTTCAATTTCTCTTAAGATATTAATAAATATTCCATCATTTCCTGGAGTGATGTTCATTTTCCTAGGTTTGTGTGCATGTTTTACTTTTAAGTTACTGGGCAATTTACAGAATATAGCAATTATTAAAAGAAATAAAATATTTTGTGTAGTTTTAAAAAGGAAATTAAGATAAGCATTAATTAGGTGTTATGTATGGAGTGTATTATTATATAGTTGTAAAACTCAAACAATGACTGAAATAATTAAAAACAGTCTGACAGAGTTTCAATGTGAACTTTGAAAATAATGAAGAAAATTTGTTAGATGAATAAAGTGACAAAAGAGAAAGTTTTTGAAAAAGGTAAAAGAAAAGTTGATTGAGAGAATTAGAAATAAAATGAGAAAATGGATTGGTTATATACTAAGAAGAAAAATAAATTATCGAAGGATATTTTAGAGAAATTGTGAATAGAATCAAAAAGAAAGAACTGAAGAGGTTGATCTATGTAGTAAAGAGCTGACAAAACATATGTCAAATTGAAGATTTAGGCAATTAACAGAAAAAATTAAAAAAAATGGATGAGTTGTTTGTGATTGTTCTCTGAACATATTCATAGGAAAGATCATGTTTTATTGATTGAATAATTACAATGAATTTTTCCAATATTTTCCTATTCCTACACCATACATTGTAAAACTTTTTTATACAATTTATGATGTAATTCATCTTTTTAATAATAGTCACTTATATGTATATATATATATTACTCCTAAGATGTTATTTTATATTTTGAAACTTTTATTCACTTCTGTGGCTTTACTACCAATTTTCATTTAGAGTTTTTATATCATTATTAACTCTTTCAGAAAGCCCATATTTTTAATATTTTACATTTACTTTTTTAAAATATTTTAGTTGATGTAAATTAAAATATTTTAGGTTGATTTTACATCACTTATCTTTATAGCAGTTATTATTAAAAGATCAACTATCTTCTTTATCAATATCAGTTAAATTAAAACCATCTTCAAAATCTATCACAACATTAAAACAATTAGCAAGATTTATTTAAATTCACTTGAGCATTTATAAAGGTTAGAATGTCATGCATCAAAACATTGTATTTAGTAGCTTTTTCTCCCTAATTTTACTGTAATATGTATCTTAGATTTACTAAGGCTGTAACCTCAAGAATGTGTGCATAAAATGTGATAGTAGGGACCTCTACAGGTCTTAACCACAAGCTTACATTTTACTTCCACTGTTGAATCAATTAAGAACATTGCAAAGCAAAATATACTTCAATTCTACTCTACATTCATTTAGATATTTCCATTCATTTTTGATATATGTATTATAACAGTCAGGATGATGAAATAAATCCAGTCTTACCGTATCCACCAACAGAGTGCCACTAGGCTACTTTGAACCTAGAAAATTTATAAAGTTGACAGATACATGCTGTTAAGACCACGACTGCAAGCCCAAGTCACTAGCTCAAGTAGATGCAGAAACTTAATATATTTAATTAAAATATATTTTTAATGATAAAGAATAATAAAAGCAATCACTGTCAGTATTAATAACACAAAAAGATTTTATTTACGTAGATAATTAATAATGCACAAACTTAAAAAAAATATTTTTATAACAAAAGAAGAAAGTTGTTTTATTCTGTTTCATTAGTTATTATTTATTTGTTTTTAACTTTTATTCTTAATCTTAGAAATGTTGAGTATAAATGAGCTACCTAGACGCATTCACAAATATTCAAATCACTTGACTCCAGACTAAAAATCTGCAGCCACACCAATACTCATTTCCAGATATATCAGCAACCAATGCAATGTGAACAAGTTAGCATAGAATCACGTTGATAGGAATGTGCATCTGAGCAGCATGATATTATTGGAGAAAACATGGCCTTCATCCTGCAGGAATGTGCATCTGTCAAGTGAAGGAAACATGCATATAAAATAATAAAAAGAAATGCTACGTATAGATGGGAGAGCGGTCTTTTCTTGCCGGCTTATCGTCCAAAATCCATAGAGCTGGAAGAGGTCAATGGTGCAGGAAATATGTCTGCATCCATTTCAACAGTATGACTACCTCTTTGGGGTCATGCATTCAGTTGGACTCAACATCCTAGGTGCTAACACACTTCACATTACATTGATATAAACATCCATATATCTCTCCACCAGCATTGGCACAACTACACACAAATAGTCCGAAATCAAAACCCCTTTAAACTAACCTATATTTAAACTAGTCTAGCAGCCATCTATACTCAACTAACATTTAAATCATTTTATTAATTTAATAAAAATAAAATATTTAGTTTACAGTTTTAAAATCATTTTAAAATGAGCATTATATTTAACTTATTATTTTTTTTCACAAATACTATTTTAACCTATTTTTAAAATTTAATAATGCACAAATAATGATATGTTTTCTATCTTTACATTCATTTACAATAGCAAACCCCTGCACTATTACAAACAGATATTAATTAAACATGAATAAACAAAAATAAAATACAATACATTTTTTTAAAAGATTATGTTGAAAACTTTAGCTAAGAGTTTAAAATCGCAAAGTTTATAGAAAGATAAAAGTTCAGGTTTGCTCAGAAAGAAAGTCTATAGTTCATTTTAAAAACACATAAAGTTTGAAGATTTTAAACTTAAGAGAGTTTATGTTTCATTTATAAATTTATACTTTCCTTTGTTCGTGCTCGTTCCTTCGTGAGGAAAATTCAAATTTATACAAGATCTCTTTCTTGTGGATGATGATGATTTATGAAGATGCATTTATGATGTTTTCTGAAGACAGTACCAGTGATTTGATCCTGGGCTCCATGGAGATGAAAGTTGCCTTCGGCCAGCCATGCCGAAGGAAGCATGATGAAGCTAATTACATTTTTTTTTGATGGTGATAACTTTTAAAATTATTTTTACGGATAAATTCAAAACTTTAATTTTCTGATTCTCTCTCTAACTAATTATTCCCTTTGGATTTTTCTTTTTATAGTCGTCGGGCACCTTATCTCTGGAATGCACAGATTCATCAAACATATTTCATTATTTATATTTTATTGGTTAATTCAGTTTGTGGCCAAGTAGATTTTGGGTTTATGGCTAAGTAAATTTTTCCACTGAGGTCTGTGTCCGTATCTTTGGGTGGAAAAAGCAAGTCTTTTGTTTCTATTTCATAATCATTTCCTTTTCCATGGTCATTTTGCCCTAAGGATCTGTTTGTAATTTTTCTTTTTAAGATTAAAAACTCTTCGCTATTATTAAAATCAAAAGGCTTTTTATTATATATTTTATTTAAAGATTAGAATCTTTGCTTCGATTCTATAATTTATTTATTTTTTTAAAGCTTATTTTAATACTTAATCAATCTAACATATTAATAAATTAATAATTCGTTATTTGTGCAATTTGACAGTTTGTTTTTAATTCTGTAATAGATAAAAAAAAGTTACTATTAAATTTGAATGTAATGCATATATATATATCCTGTTACAATATATATATATATGTGTGTGTGTTAACATTGTTTTGTTTTGTTTTCAATATAAATAAATTATTTTGACTAATCAGTGTTTATGTATGCTTATTATTACTTTTAAAATACAAATCATTTTGTCCAGATCTTATTTGTCTTACATAATTCTTATAGATGGATTCAGTATCTGTGGGGAAACACATACTACTTCATTATGATATCTTGTTAACATATATATATATATAAAGGATTTATACGAAAAGAAATCAATTTCTCTTATTAGTTTCACACAATTTTAAAAGGCAAACTTAATAAAAGAATTAAATGAATGTTTAATAATTAAATTAATTACATTTTCTTTTTTAAATAACATTGAAGTTAAATAAAAAATTTCAACTAATTTTCTTTTTTTTTCTTTCCTTAATAAATTTCTTTTATAAACGGTATTATATGTATTTCAAAACATTTATTAGAAATATTTTTTAAGATTTTTTACTTTTATATTTCTTTTTGTAATCATTTTTTATCTTATAACACTTTTATAATAAAATATATGTTATTTTTTCCACCAGTGAATTCTTGAAGAAATATAAAAAACACTGAGAGGGAGGGTCGCTTTTTTCTTCCATAAATTGCTGCAAAATCTTAACATTTATATAGAAATATTTAATTTTTAGATTTGTCTGTGTGCTGTTGTTTGCTATGACTATTAGCTATTAAAAAATCTTTGTTTTAGCACAGACACTCATACATAAATATCGAAGTTATTAAATAAATAATAATCAATTCAGCTTTTGTAAGTTACAATAAAAAACAATTTGAGTGAGTTTAACCCTCTCTTACCATACTTCAAGCACATATACAAATAATAATAATAATTGCAAAGCAATAAAATCATCTACTAATGTAAATTGCAATACTGCTAAGCTAACTTATTTATACAATTACCGAAGTTCAAATCTTTAGCGCACATGATGATATACCTATAATATAAAATAGTCTATACATCATAGAAAATGCTTATTTTTACGTTGTACAGCATTTATCAATTTTATATCATACCAGAAAAGAATAATTATATTAATGATTATCTCTGTGTGCACGCGTATATATGTTTGTTTATTCAAAGCAATATTGCCTCCTTATGCAACATTTATAGTATTTTTTTTAAACTTTTAAATATTTATTGATGGAAAAGTTAACAATATTCACTCAATATTATTTTGAGCTCTATTCTTATCAGATGACTTAGAAATGAGCATTAGTCTAGCAACATATTTAATTTATTAAGTATTACTTTTTGCCAACTCCTAGGTCTTAATCAAACTTTTTTTTTATTTTTTTATCATAGCTATCTTACTATAATAATATTCATATATAATTTTAATCAGTAGGGAATTGCACCCTATACATGTACACAGTAATGTTGTTTTAATACAAGGTTTGTTGAGTATAAAAGATACTCTGAAATCAAAGCACAAGATAATGACTTGGAAAAGATAAAATAAACCATCATACCTTTGTACCTAAATTCATATTTATAAGCCAATCTAAAGATTCACGGAATGAGAGCCATGACTTCCTTTAGTCACTTTGCATCCATTAACTTTTTTCCAACTATTAACAATTGTGAACTCTTCCAATTTATTGCCTGTTAATATTATGAAATATTAGAATCTATGTAACTTTTTGTTTAATTTGCATATGCAATTTTAATTGGAAGAAATTACTCATTATACACATGCAATGTAATGTTGTTTTAATACATTAATGATGATTTGTTGAGTATGAAGTATACTCTCAGATCAAAGCACAAGATAGAGACTTTGAAAATATAACATTATAGTGCATATGTAGAGAGCGTATAATTCATTTTTGATTAAAATTACATACTAATACTGTGCTAGTAAATTAATTACAAAGCTACATAGATTGTAATATTTAATAATAATAATAACAGGTAGAAAATTGAAAGATTTTGTGATTGTTAATAAATAGAATAAAGGTAATGAAGATAAAGTGATTACAAAAACCTTGATTCTCTCAATCCAAGGCATTTTAGATAAGAATTTAGTTACAAAAATAAGATGGTCACTCTTATCTTTTCAAAGTCTCTATTTTATGCTTCAATTTGAGAGTATCCTTCATACTGAACAAAATATCATTAAGGCATTAAAACAACATTACAGTGCATATACAGTGTATATGTATAAAATTACTTATATTTTAATATTTAATATATATATAATGATATATATATATATATATATATATATATATATATCATCATCATAATCAACCATTATCAATCCACTGCAGGATGAAGGTCTCTCCAAGTTTAATCCATCTTCTCCATTCTTTAGCTTCTCTACTCCACAACATCCCTGCACATTTTCTTATTTCATCCATCCATCTCACATGTGGTCACTTTCTGGGTCTTTTACAATCTCTTGGAATCCAGTTTAAAATTTCAATTGTCCATCTATTATCATCTCTTCTAGAAATATGTCCAGCCCATCTCCATTTTAATCTTTTAATTTTTTCAATAAGGTCAGTAACACCTGTTTGTTGTCTTACCCATACATTGCGTTTTTGATCTCTTCTTGTTACTCCCAACATACATCTCTCCATACTTCTTTGAGTGGTCTGAAGTCTCTGTATTGCTCTTCTATTAAGTGTCCAAGTCTCAGATCCATAAGTAAGAACTGGTAAAACACATTTGTTAAAAACCATCCTTTTCAAACACATAGGCATATTTCCTTTTAGTATCAAGTTATTTCTACCAAAATCACTCCAACCAAGTTTAATTCTATGATTAATTTCCTCCATTATGTTTCAATAATCTGACCAAGGTATTTGTAACTGTTAACTTCTTCTAATTCTTCATAATCAATCTTTATTTTCATATTTTGAGCAAATTGATTAAACATTACTTTAGTCTTTTTAACATTTATCTTTAGTCCTACTTTTCTACTTTCATCTGCTAACTCCTGCAACATTTCCTGCAGCTCTGAAGCATTATTTGCAAAAACAACTACATCATCTGTGAAATCTAAATGACTTAAATGCTCTCCATTTACTTTCACTCTTTTAGTTTCCCATTTTAATCCACAAAATACTTCCTGCAGCACTGCTGTAAAGAGTTTGGGAAATATGGAGTCACCTTGTCTTACATCTTTCTCAATGTTGATTTTTCCAGTATCATTATGTAATATAATTGTTGCTGTTGCATTTTTATAAATATTCTTTAAAATATGACAATATCCTGGATCTATACCTTGATGATCCAATGCTTTAATCACTGAAAAAATGTGTATAGAATCGAATGCCTTTTCATAATCTACAAATCCAAAACATAATAACAACTCATATTCATTTGTCCTTTCTATGACTTCTCTCAATACCTGGATATGATCTATTGTACTAAAACCACTTTTAAATCCAGCTTGTTCTCTTGGTTGGTGGAAATCCAAAGTTCTCTGTAGACGAGTTGTAATTATCTTGGTAAAAATTTTATATAAAACTGATAAAAGGCTGATAGGTCTGTAATTTCTAATGTCTTCTTTATCACCTTTTTTAAATATTAATATTATTACTGCATTCTTCCAATCTTCTGGTGCATCTTTATCATTTAGACATTTGGTATATAACTTTGCTAAAATTGTTTCTATTTCTTCACCTGCTTCTTTTAATATATCAATTATAATTCCATCATTTCCTGGAGCCTTTCCTTTTATCATACACTTAATTGCATGTCTCACTTCTTCATTTAAAATTCTCGGCAATTCGGAAGATGTAATAGATATAGGAGGTACTTGTTCTTTATTACTATATAATTTATGTAAATAAGCATTTATTTTTATAGCGTCTGCATATAATTGTAATTTACATTCATATCGGCCTTTCAAACCAATTGTGCAAACGCTTTGCGAGTGTTAAATAATAAATGAATGCCTTCTGATTAATACAAGATATAGAATTTATGCAGGAATAAAAAGAATCCTCTTATTCCTACGACTCAAATATTTATATATGAGCAAATCTGAAGTACTTGCACAGAAGGCGTGACAATAGAATGGTCACTTTTAAATTACTATATACAATGTCTGAATGAATGACGCGATGAAATTTTCTAGAATTTACTAAACGTCATTCCAACTGAAACTTAATCATATATATAAATAAGCATTTATTTTTATAGCGTCTGCATATAATTGTAATTTACATTCATATCGGCCTTTCAAACCAATTGTGCAAACGCTTTGCGAGTGTTAAATAACAGTTGGAATGATGTTTGGTAAATTCTAGAAAATTTCATCGCGTCATTCATTCAGACATTGTATATAGTAATTTAAAAGTGACCATTCTATCGTCATGCCTTCTGTGCAAGTAGTTCAGATTTGCTCATATATGAATATTTGAGTCGTAGGAATAAGAGGATTCTTTTTATTCCTGCATAAATTCTATATCTTGTATTGATCAGAAGGCATTCATTTATTATTTAACACTCGCAAAGCGTTTGCACAATTGGTTTGAAAGGCCGATATGAATGTAAATTACAATTATATGCAGACGCTATAAAAATAAATGCTTATTTATATATATGATTAAGTTTCAGTTGGAATGACGTTTAGTAAATTCTAGAAAATTTCATCGCGTCATTCATTCAGACATTGTATATAGTAATTTAAAAGTGGCCATTCTATTGTCACGCCTTCTGTGCAAGTACTTCAGATTTGCTCATATATAAATATTTGAGACGTAGGAATAAGAGGATTCTTTTTATTCCTGCATAAATTCTATATCTTGTATTGATCAGAAGGCATTCATTTATTATTTAACACTCGCAAAGTGTTTGCACAATTGGTTTGAAAGGCTGATATGAATGTAAATTGTAATTTATGATAAAAATCTTCTACCAATTTCGTGATGTCATCTCTCTTTTTATTAATAATTCCATCTTTTTTTTCTTATTGCAGATATAAATTTCCTACCAATACCAAAATGTTGTTTAACATTTTTGAGACTTTTATTTTCTTCTACAGCTTTCCTTGCTATTTCACAGTTATACTTTCTTATATCATTTTCAACTCTTTTCCGTACCATTTTACAAAATTCGAGATATTCAATTCTTTTTAATACATCATTTTTGTATATCTTCATATTCCTTCTTTTCTTCATAAATTCTCTAGTCTTAGTAGAAATTTTATTAGTCAATTGCTGCTTTTTTCTACCAGCTATGTTTGTTGCAGTTTTTAAAAGTGTATCAGTTATTTTCATATTAATTTCATTCAAATCTGTATCATGTTCAAAATCTCCTAACACTTGAAACCTATTTGTAAGTTCTAATTTAAATTCCTTAGAATGTTTTTGAAAATTAGGAATATCAACTGTAAATATTGTTTTTCTTAATAATTTTTGTCTCTCTAGTTTTACATTAACACGTAACTTACACCTTACTAATTGATGGTCACTTCCTGTGTTAAATTTATTAAGAACATTACAATCTTGAAATATGTATTTTCTGTTAGTCAAAATGTAATCCAATTCTGCTGTACCTTCATTTGGATGCTTCCATGTCCATTTCCTTTTAACATTTTTCTCAAAAAATGAATTCATAATATAAAGTTTTTCTTTTTCTGCAAACTCCACAAGTCTATGTCCTCTTTCATTTCTATTACCATAACCAAAATTACCTACAGCAATTTCATCTTTCATTTGTCTACCAATTCTAGCATTAAAGTCTCACATAACAATTTATATATATATATATATATATATATATATATATATATATATATATATATATATATATATATATATATATATATATATATATATATATATATATATATATATATATTATTTTATTTTATCTTTACATATTTTACAGTATTTTTAAAAGCATACATTCACAACTTTAAATTAATCTAAAAAATAAAATAACAACTTTTGAAAATAAATTAAAGAAAATTTAAAAAAAAATGGGTATAACATTCAAGACAGAAGTTTTTTTTTAAGTCTTGAGGCTAGAAAAATTAAATTAATGAAAAAATACATTACTTTTTAAAAAATATGTTAATTTTAAAGCAATTTTATTAGAAAATAAATTTACATAGTGAAAATAAACTTTGAAATATTAAACTTTTAATTATATAAAAAACCAAAAAATAAAATAAATAATAAGCAAGTTGTTGTTATTTTGTATTTTTGCTTAACATCAGTAAATTTTTAGTTAAGTAATTATTTCCAAAAATAATAATATTCAAATAAAATTTAAATGTAAATATTATATACTTATTAAAAATAAACATTTTATATTTTTTTCAAAAATATAAATAGATGAACAAATTAAATATAAGGATATTTTTCACATTTTATGGTATTTTCAGAATCCTATGTTGCACAACTGCAGAAGTCCCTGCATAAAATGAGTGCATTTTTACTATTTTCTTTATGTAGGCTTTTGAAGATAATTTTATATTTATATATCTGATTTAGCACTAAAATCTTACCTTCAATAATTTTGTAATATGTAATTTTATTTGCTAATGCAGAGATTGTATGTAATTTAGACATTAATGATTTTTCATCCTAACACATGCATTATACTGTTTTTTTAATAGCTCTTAAATTAATACCCAGGATAGAGACTTTACTTAAACTTGTACCATCAACTATTTGAATTAGATCTTTGGTATTGCTGTAAATTACCATCATTTGCACCTTAAAAGATATTTGGATGTGAAAATGAATATCGAATGTTGAAATTTGCAACAAATTTTCCTCATATAATAAATATATTTAAAAGCTTTAAGGCACATGAATTCATGGGATGTTTGTCCATTGGAGATGTAAATTTGAAGTATGATTCATGAATTTTCAGAGTTTGCAACTTATCATTATACCAAATCACATAATATAAATTTTTTTATGAGGACATAATGTAAATGTAATAAAACATTACTATTTAAAGTTCTATTTTTACAAAGAATATTACAGAAAATTAAATCTATTAATATGTAAATAATTTTTTTAAGTTTATGCGACTAAAGATTTATCTTTTGAATGTAAAATTTCAATATTACAATAAATTTAATCTCAGGGTAATATATTTTCATATATTCTTTTGACTCAATAGATTTATTCAATATCAAATAAAATCTTACTTAAATACAATAAATATGGCATACAATTCCCCTAAGCTAATCTTCTATCATAATTATAATAGTAATAACAATATTAATAACATAATAAAATACAACATGATCTTTTAAATTTAAAATAAAATAAAGAATAAGCTAGGATTACACTCAGATATTAAGAATGGCTATGGGATTTGATAGTCATTATAAACATCTTAGAATACATCTACTAACACCTCCTAAATATAAATTACATTCTTATCCAAATTGAATCTTATTAAAATAATAACAAGTATGACCTTCTAATATGAAAATTATATAAATGAACATGTACATTGATTTGAAATATGCAAATTGAATTAAATAAAATGATGGAAAGTGACAAACAAATTGTAATACTTTATTAAGCAAATATATATTTCTTAGATGTTCTATTAATGGTTAATTAATTTAATAAATAGTGACTCTTATAAATTTAAATGCCATGTATTCTTATAGTAAATACACTAAAATAATTGTATAATCTTTTATAAACCTTAAAAATTTTAATTACTGTCTAAAATGATTTATGTTTGATAATAAGATTATTTCTGATTAACAAGTGGAATGATGAGAATAGACGATTATGACAAATTACAAAAACAGTTATAAAAAACATTTATTTACAACAAAATAATAAAATTTACAATTAGTCTGTCTTTAAGTCTACATAGACCCAAAATTTCACAATGTTGCTTTTTCAAAATTTATCATAAATAAATTATTTATATTTTTAAAAAGAAGCACATACTAATTCAAAATATGTTCATATAATAAAGTACTATTCCAAAATATTTAATCAATAATATTTCAAAATATATAGCATATAACATAATATATATATATATATGAATATCATAACATTATATAAAACCATAATAAAATAAATTTAATTTGTCATAAAGTAAATTATATTAAATAATAATGATTTTCTGTTTTATTCTTGACCACTTTCCCATTACTTGAATATGAAAACATTGTTGGCAGTAGCATTTTATGGACAGCATATGCTTATTATATATGATAATATCATTAAAATACTATAATTTATAATATATTTATAAAATGTATAACGTTTTCTTTAGATATCCTGGGTAAATTCAATTCATTTTATTACGTTAATGCTCATTAATTCAATATATTTATAAAATTAGAGTTTAATAAATATCCAGAGTTGTCATCACCATCATCAACCATTAGCAATCCACTATATGATGAAGGTCTCACCAAGTTCAATCCATTCTCTCCGATCTCCATCTCACATGTAGTCTCTTTTGTGGTTTTTTACAATCCCTTGAAATCCAGTTTAAGATTTCAATTGTCCATCTATTATCATCTCTTCTAACAATATGTACAGCCCAACACCATTTCAGTCTTTTAATTTTTTCAATGAAGTCAGTAACACTTGTTGGTTCTCTTACACATAATGTGTTTTGATCTCTTCTTGTTACTCCTAAAATGTATCTCTTCATCCTTATTTGAGAGGTCTGAAATCTCTGTATTGCACTTCTATTAAGTTTCCAAGTCTCAGATCCATGAGTAAGAACTGGTAAAACACATTTATTAAAAACCTTTCTTTTTAAACACATACACATATTTATTTTTAGTATAAAGCTATTTCTACCAAAAGCACTCCAAACAAGTTTAATTCTATGATTAATTTCATCCATTATGTTTCCATCTGTATTAATAATCTGATCAAGGTATTTGTAAATATTAACTTATTCTAATTCATCATAATCAATCTTTGTTTTCATATTTTAAAAAAATCCATTAAACATTACTTTAGCCTTTTTAACATTTATCTTTAATCCTATTTTCCTACTTTCATCTGATAACTCGTGCAACATTTCTTGCAGCTTTAACACATCATTTGGAAAAACAACTACATCATCTGCAAAATCTAAATGACTTAAATAATATCCATTTACTTTAGCTCCTAAAACTTCCCATTTTAATCCATGAAATACATATTGCAGCACTGCTGTAAAAAGTTTTAGAGATATGGAGTCACCCTGTCTTACACACTTCTCAATGTTGACTTTCACAGTATCATTGTGTAATTTTTTTACATGTTGCTGTTGCATTTTTATTAATAGTCTTTAAATTATGATAATATCCTGGATCTATACCTTGATGACCCAATGCTTTAATCACTGAAGAAATGTTTATGGAATGAAATGCCTTTTCATAATCTGCAAATCCAAAGCATAATCACAACTCATATTCATCTGTCCTTTTTATAACTTCTCTCATTACCTGGATATGATCTACTGTACTAAAACCACTTTTAAATCCAGCTTGTTCTCTTGTTTGATGGAAATCTAATGTTCTCTTTAGACGAGTTGCAATTATCTTGGTAAAAATTTTGTATAAAACTGATAAAATACTGATATGTCTGTAACTTCTAATATCTTCTTTATCACTTCTTGTAAATATTAATGTTAATTCTGCATTCTTTCAATCATCTGGTACATCTTTATCATTTGAACACTTCTATTTCTTCACCTGCTTCTTTTAATATATCAATTAAAATTCCATCATTACCTGGAGTCTTTCCTTTCTTCATACATTTAATTGCATGTCTCACTTCTTCATTTAAAATTCTGAGCAATTTGGAAAATGTAATAGATGTAGGAGGTACTTGTTCTTTATTACTATGTAATTCTTAATAAAAGTCAGTCATCTTTTTTTAGTAAGGTGTATATATAGAGGTCACAAAATAAGCTCTTTTTAGTAATAATTCCATCTTTTTTTTCTTATTGCAGATATAAATTTCCTACCAATACCAAAATGTTGTTTTACGTTCTTGGCACTTTTATTCTCTTCTACAGCTTTTCTTGCTAGTTCACAGATATACTTTCTTATATCATTTTCAACTTTTTTCCATACCATATTACAAAATTTGAGATATTTAATCCTTTTTAGTGCATCATTTTTGTATATCTTCATATTCCTTCTTTTCTTCATAAAGTCTCTCATCTGAATAGAAATTTTATTGGTCAATTGCTGCTTTTTTAAAATAAATTTAACACAGGAAGTGATCATTAATGAATAAGATGTAAGATATGTGTCAATGCAAAACTAGAGACACAAACATTATTAAGAAAAACAATATTTATAGTTCATATTCCTAATCTTCAGAAACATTCTAATGAATTTAAATTAGAACATACAAATCGGTTTCAAGTATTAGTAGATTTTGTCCATGATTCAGATTTGAATGAAATTAATATGAAAATAACTGATTCACTTTTAATATTCAGAAAATTGCAGTAAACATTTTATAAATTCTTAATTCAGATTTATTAAATTAATCCATTACACAAAGTATTTTAAATTAATATTAGCAATATTATATAGGACAACTAAACACTTCAAATATTATTATTTATTAACATTATTGAACATTTTGCAGGAGAGAATGTTTGATTTAACTATTATCTTCAAGACCCTAGCAGTTTCTATAACACTTAGAGAAAAGAAATTATTTATGAGTTTTAAAACAATCATGCAGGTTTTCTAAACTTATTGAAATATGAAAAAAATATTTTAATTCATTAAATGGAATATCCTTATTGCAAGAAAAATTTGGTATTTTCATTTTATGAAGTAAAATGTTTTAAAATTCACATATTTTATCAAAATCAATTAAAATAATAATAATATATATGTGTATAAAACTCCAGAAATGTGTGGCAAGACAATCATATTATATATAAAATGGAAGTAGAGATTTTAAATATCTTTCTGAGATTTTAAATAGCACATAAAATGATAAAAAATATATCATAAAAAAAAGTGATCTCTATTTGTTCATTAATGTAATTTCTAAATTATTAAACAAAAAAAAAAATCCTTATATTTAAACTCTTTTCTTTCAAAACAGTCCCAAGTTAAATCTTGAACATACAAAAAAAATTAAATATTTGAAAACATCAGGTTGTAATAACTTATATCATCAGAGAGTATAAGTATATATATATATATATATATATATATATATATATATATATATATATATATATATATATATATATATATATATATATATATATATATATATATATATATATATTAAACATTACCCACAAATTCATTTATTTCCCATCCACTTTTAATATTAAAAGAACTCTTAAATAAATTAATTGCTTCAGAATAATAAATTTTCAATAACAAATATTCTTTAATTCTTTTTTTGATTTCATTACTCTCAAAGAGGCAACTTTAGCTCCATCAAAATTAATACTGTGGCCTGTATCTTTTTCATGGACATACAAAGCAGAACTAAGATATCTATTTATAACTCTACTTATATGAACCTTTATTCTTTCATTTAACCTCAAACTACTCTGACCTATGTATACCTTGTTACAAAAAAACATAGGTCATATGTATACTTTGTTACACAAAAAAACAAAGGATAAAATATACGACACCAGGAATTGTCCTTCTATCAAATTTTTTTTTGTATTATTTAATAAATTATTCAATGTAATACCCTTTTCCAAGCAATTTTCTTATTTCCAAACAAATTGCTATTCCTACCTACTATTTTATAAGAAGACAATTTAAATGGCAAAGAAATAAAATCACACATTCTTTATCCTTTACATCCTTACAAATATTATTATTAAATAAAATACTTTTAACAAATTTATCAGAGTACCCAATACTCAAATAATCTTTAAAGAATTAACTTTTCTGAAACAAAGCTACACTACTACAATTATTTAATTTTTTATTCCTATAACAATTTCTTAAAGCAACTACTTCATGAACTACAGACTGATAGCTATCAAGTTTAATTATAGAACTTAATTCCCTACTTTTGACAAAATAACTGCATAGTAGATAATTAGTCTCTACATTTCTAATCACCAAAAGATCTAAAAAAATTAACTTAACAAAATCTAAACCCTCTCATTCTAACACATATCTTAACGAAGGATCAAAACAATTAAACTCATTTACAAATTCCTTCAATTTATCATTCTCAACTACAAATAAACAATCATCTACATATCTGACAAATAACTTTAAATATAAAGAATTTTTTTTAATAATAATTTCCTCCTCCATATAATTAATATAAACTGAACATACTAAAGGAGAAATAATATAACCTATTATCCACATTTCCTTCTTTATATATATATATATATATATATATATATATATATATATATATATATATATATATATATTCTAATATTTTCATGGATAAAAGATGTCATATTATTATTACTATTTGCGGGATATTCCGTGTAGTGAAAAAGCTAAATGCTGACATTTCAGTACAATATCAAGTACCTTCCTCAGAGTGTCCTCTTTCTCAAATCATAAGAATGCACATGAGATTTAAAAACATTTTTATCGTTTTCTTTCTCCTCATAATTAAATTTTATTGGTTGAGAAGTTTTAAAATGTATTTTCTCTTCCAATAGCTTCTTCCAAATGTTGTTAATCTTCTTTAATTCACACCTTTCATTTATGCTCTTGGGCCTTTTAAAAATCTCTATAGCTTATCTTAGCAATCTCTGGTCATATTGTTCAATTTTTGCTAAAATATTTGTTTTTTCAAAATTGATATCATGATTTTTTAATTTTATATGAGAATAAATAGCTGATGAATTGTATTTTTCTCTCACTGCCAGAATGTGTTCTTCCTTTCTAATATTTATTCTACGATTAGTCTGTCCTATATATGTATGTGGACAGACCCTACATGGAATTTCATATACACCATGACACTCCAAAGCAATTTTATCTTTAGGAAGTGGAAATATTTCACTAATTTTTTTATAAATAGTGTAAATTGTGTGAATATTATTATTTTTTAAAATGTTACCAATTCTATCAGTTACTCATTTTATATATGGCATAATTGTCTTAATTTTTGATGTATCAAAATCTTTTTTCTTTTGATATGTATAAGCCCTATTAATAATGTTGTAATTAAAACCGTTATGAAGAAGCATTTTATTAGTAGCAAAAAGGTCCCGGTGAAAATGGCTATCATCAGAAAGTCTCTTTGTTCTATCCAATAATGTCTTTGCTACTAAAAATAGTTGTGCAGGTTGGTGATGAGAGGAAAAATGCAGATATCTCCCAGTGTGTGTTGTTTTTTTATATATACCATATGATTTGAGAA